>JAODAL010050843.1:0-27102 GCA_025379985.1 Phyllomedusa bahiana | reverse complement strand
CATCCCCTTTAGGTTTTTCCCTTTTTAGTTTTTAAAGTGTTGAGGAGTGTACGATCCTAGAATAAAAAAGTTTCATTATAATTTAGTTTTTGAATATACCATCTTTATGATCACTGTGTCGGCTGGCCCTATCATCTTTGTTTGTTTGACCAGTTTATTTATACAGGTCATAGAGAAGTGACCTTGGATTAGCCACAATTTCACCCTGTCCTCTGTGCGAATTCCACAGACTGAGCCACAGCCACCAACCTACACTTTCCAGTTCTGTAAGATTTTGCATACAAATGGAAGCATGGTTAACTTTTAATAAGTAGGTAATGCTTCATTTTTTCATCACTTCATTCAGTCATCAAAAGATAATGTAATTAAATTTTTAGATTTACTTTCCTTAAGTGATTGAGTGAGGGCACCATCTGGTTATGGCTACTGTACTTGTGTAGGAAAGTGTTGCAACTGTGACTATGTGGTGCTTCCCAACCACCTGGGCCGTGAGACTTGGTAATAAGCATACAATAAGGACCTTCAACCAATGTCCAAGTATCAGTCAGGCTATCGAACCGCTAACATGGCATCTCGTGAAGCTCATCGCTGTGAACATCACACAAACAAAACTTACTAAGAGTACTGTTTGACTGTACAGGGTGGAGAGTTGACAGTAAAAAGCTGTAGTCTTTCTTCTTCAATACCACTTGTTGCTTTCCCCCTCCTGTGTTTTCTCTATACAAATAGTAAAACTTTTCTTCCTGCTCCCTAACTTAAGAACAGTGCTGTGGCTTGCACCAAATAATTAAAGTCTTGATCCTGATTTTATGTTGAATAATACAATTCTGGGCTCTGAGCATACCATGATCAAAGCTCTAGATCTATATATTCTAGCTGCAGCAGACATTTGAGAATCCTGACATATAACATTAGTCCTTTGTGGTGAGACATGATTAAAGGGAACCTGTCACATAGGTGAAACCACCCTGACTGAGGACAGCACATGCTAGTGACAGACATAATGTTTCTAGTGCTGTGTCCCTTATCCTGTAAGATGCTGAAGTTTCAAAGCATTTGATGCTCAAATCTGGCAGTTTGCAGCCTGTTCTGTAAGAGAGGAGTCCAATTTATTCATGAGCAGTTGTTAACCCCACCCATCTGCTTTTTATTCACAGATTTCTATCCAAAGTAAAAGGTTGAATCGACCATGAGTAGGCAGGGCTAGCCATGGGTTGGCGGGATAACACCTGCTCATGAATTAAGTTGGACTTATTTCTGGCAGAACAGGCTGCAAACTGCCAGATATGAACATCGAAAGCACTTGCATTTTACAGAATAAGGGACACAGTGCTGGAAACAGCATGTCTGTCACTAGCTTGTGCTGTCCTCAGCAAGGGGGGATATAACCTATGTGACCAGTTCCCTTTAAATTCTAATTGAGGCTGACTCCAATTTTCTTTTCAGTGTCTGTTTATTTAAAAAAAAAAAAGAAAAAAAGATTTTGTGGTCATGCTTTATCATTAACTATATTTATTATTAACTTCAGGAACCAAGCGAAAGCGACTGTAAAATTGTCACAAATGCATATAACAGGGTTGTAAAGCTGATTGATGAAGAGACGTGTCTCATCTCCGCTTTGAAGGCAAAATATCTGGCGAGTGTTGAAGTAAGTGACTTGAGTCTGAATAACCTTTCTGCTTTGGCAATCAGCAACTGCAGACACTTAAGACTATTCCATTAAAGTTGTGTGCCTTCAAATGGTATCATTATATACTCTAAGATGTCCAATGAATTCGCATAAGCAGACTATACATATTGTTTTCACCACTCAGTCTTCTCATTTGCCCTCAGGTTTCTATCTTAATCTCATCCCTAGATTTAGGATAACTTGGTAATTCTCCTATAGAGGACTTCATTTGATCTGGTGTTCTTTGGGCTCTGCTCAGTTTCTTGCTTTCTCAAAGGGTTATTTCCACTTAATTGGTTAGCTTAAAACCTGTAGGCAAAGGTAAATAAAGATTAACAACTTTATTGCGGTTATCATTTTGCTTCCCTTTGCACACAAACTTTCCTAGGTTACCAACCACCTTTCTCTTAATAACAGGCTCCAGCAGCAGTAGCCACTCCCTGCTTTTTATCTGCAAGGTGGAGCCCCATAATACGTGCCCCAGTATGCCAAGTGAACATACCCTTTAAGTCCAAAACAGACTTAGACCTTAAGGGGTTAGATAAAAATAAAGCATTATGTAAAACGGAAAAAAAAAAATGATTTAGAAATTATTTGAATAATTTGAGAAGGATTTAGAGCTTTCAATCCCTCATGTGCTAAGAAAAAGTACCATATAGTGTCTGGTCGTTGAACGGCTGTAAATGGTTAAGTACATGCCTCTGGACCGCGGGTTGTAGAGGACTCAACATTAATATTTCTCTCCAAGACCGCAGGTTTTTGATATCTGCTATGTAATGACTTTAACAAACTGTGATGCTTGATTCTAAAATATTTTTGTTTTACTGCCTCTTGTAGCATTCTAAGATTTACTAATAAGTTGTCAGTGAACTGAAAGATATCATATATCTATATCACAGCATCCTGTTTTGTCAGACTGCTGATTTTGCCCATCTTGGGGACATCAAAAATACTGTCGGAGTCTTCAAATTCTGTTTGAACATTATTCATAAAATTGAAGCTCCCTGTAGTTTTGACACTTTTTTGTTTGTATTCTTTTATGACAAAGCAGCGAAAATGGTATTTTCTGGAAATGAAAATGTGCTGTCAGAATTTATTACAGAGACTGCATTTGTAATAAGACAGGTTGTAAGTGTGTATCTGTAAGCCATTTCAGAAACTGCTATCAATACTGTATATATGTAAAAAATAAAAAAAACCATGGCTTTCTCAGAAATATAGACTTGGCCAGTTGTCAATTGGCGTGAATTGCCTGCAGCCACCTTTATCTCACCTTATCTAGCTGTGTTAAGGTCTACTCACGTTTTTTTTTATGCGGGTCTGATTAAAAAAATTTGCTTTCATTTGGTTTCAATGAAAAATCCTCGTGTCAATTCAAATGATGCAGGATTTTCCGATGCAAAAGGAAGTGGCAGCTAAAAGTGAAGTAAAGGTGAAGTCAACTCTTAGGGCCACATGTATGAAAACGGTCTAGGTCTAAAATTCACTTTGTTTCCCATAGCAATCAATCAAAGCGCCTCATTCATTTCATATAGTGCTCTGGAAAGATGAAAGGGGTGCTCTGGTTGCTATGGGCAACAAAGTGAGTTTTAGACCTAGACAGTTTTCATACATGTGGCCCTTAATGTGGATTTTACACCGATTCTGTAGCAAGGAAACTCCACCCCAAGCCCACATGAAACTTTATTTAATTTAGATTTGGCATACGTATCTGCACCATTGTGCTGTCCCGCATAGAAATTCATGCTGAAAATCTGCAATAAAAACCATATTTAAATCTGCATCTATGTTTTAACTTTCACATCTAAAATTAATGTTGAAAGGTGTAGATTTTAAGCGTAAATTCTGTGTCAGATTTGCCATGTCCATAATCTGTTGTGTGAACATAACTCTGCTAAATTAATTGTGCAAACACTTTATTTTAGTATTCTTTTTTTTTTTTCACTGTTCGATTCAACGTTTTTAATTTAATTGCGACATTTCAATTTTTGTCACATTTCAGTTCAAAAAGAACATGTCTGAATGGATAAATAAAAACCCAAATGTGGATGATTTGATAGCTGTCAAGAAAAGTATTAAAAGTTTAAAGGCACAGCTGAGGTGGAAGCTACTTGAGAGCAGCAGCATGGAAGAGGTATTTTTTATTTTTTTTAACTTCCGAAATAAGAACAAAGCTTTCTGTTCTCCCGGATAGGTAAATTAAATGGAATAAAAGAGGTTTAAGCGTGTGTTACCCTGGCTACACTTTGTAGAAGGACTGTGGGGTCCAGCAAAGAATAACTTTGGCCATTTGTTAATAGTGATGAACAATACTGTAAATTCACTTAGTTGGCTTTCTCTACATTCACAGCCGTAAAAAGGTACTGGAGGCTAAAGCATTGATTTGTATCGGGAGTTTTGAACATTAAATGGGTTGGCTCACTATGTTGTTGAAGTCACTCACTACTGTCAGATAAGACAAAAAGCAGAGAGAGAAGGAGAGAGCAGGATGGTAGCCAGAGAAACCTGTGAGCAGATAAAATCTCTTATCTCCTCAACAAAGCAAAATAAACCGTCTTCATTTACCAATTCTTACATGTTGAAAGTTAATCTCTATAGTGAGATAACCCCTTTAAGTCAAGTTATCATAGTTTTAGATATCCATAGTGCCACACTAAAGGAATTTTAACTTTACACTGTGAGTTTAGATTTTTTATTTTCTAGAGTAAAGAAGTGACCTGTATGTAACATGTAACGGTTCAGTACATAAGGTTTTCTGCTGCTGGTTTTGCGAGTCATGACATTAAAATATGGCATGTCAATTAAGTGGCATTTTTCCATAACAAGATTTTATCAATGCAGTCTATAATTAAATCTGCTTGAACATGATCCTGTGGTGGTTTTTTTGTGAGGTTGGTATTTTGGTTTTATTTTATTTAGGTACTTTATGTATTGTATTAAAAAATTACAATGATTTAATTGTTTTGTAGTCTGAGGAATACAATGCAACAGCTCACAATGAAGTGAAGCATGAAATTGCAACCATAAGGAATAAGATATTCTATAATATCCAACGTGAACAAGAGGAATATGTGAGTTGATGAGTTTTAATTAAGCCTTTATATAGTATATAGTTTGTTAGGCCAAAAAAAAGACATCCATCCAGTTCAGCCTATTGTGCTAAAGTGTTGATCCAGAGGAAGGAAAAAACTCCCATGAGGTAGAAGCCAATTGTCCTCATTTTAGAGAAAAAAAAAACTCCTTCCCAGCTCCAATCTGGCAATCAGAATAAATCCCTGGATCAGCGACCCTTCTCCAGAATCCTAGTCACTATAGCTTGTTATATTATTGCACTCTATAAATGCATCCAGACCCTTTTTGGACTCTATTATTGAATTCACCATGAAAATTTTCTGCTGCTGCCTGTCACTGGCTGCTACAATTAAGTTTACTGTCCACCAGGGTTCCCAAGTCCTTCTCTATGTAATTTTTTCCCAGTGTTTTTTTCTGTATATTTTTCGAAAAGTTTGACTTAATGATTTTGTCCAGTTCATCTGAATGACCAACAATTAACAAGCTATTAAAACATTTATCATTAAAATTAGCTTATAAATAAATCATACCATGTAAACACACAGACCATTAAGAATGAACCCCTCAAATATGTTTTTTGATTTTTTTTTTTTTTTTTTGTGGTGGGACGTGTTCCCATCTCAGACATTTGTAGCATATGCCATTAAGGTCTGAAAGATCCACATCTCTGAGACCCTCAACAGTCTTGCGAATGAGCCCCCAAAAGTCTCCCTGCCGAATGGAGAGGAGGTCACGCTTCTATGGCACTCTCAGTTCATTTCAATTCCAACAAAATGGAGACTAGCGCACGCGCAATCTACTCTTGGTTTTGCATAGAGACTTTCGGGGGCCCATTCTAAAGGGACCTGCACCTATAAAACCTTTACGACGTATCCTTTCGACATGCCATTAATGTTGTGGGAACACCCTTTTACAGGGGTATTCTCATACGCATTGATGGCATATTGTTAGGCTATGCCATCAATATGTTATAGGTGCGGGTCCCATAGTTGCACCGATCGCAAGAACCGGCCCTGAAACCTGCAACAGAGATGTGGTTGAAACTATACCATTGATTTCAATGGAAGTTTCACGTACAGCTGAGAAGAGATGGGAACTGCATTTATCATACATTGATGGTATATCCTATTGCTCTATCATCAATTTGTATGGGGGGAACACCCTTTTAAGGATGCATTTTTTTTTTTTCCTTTTTGTCTCTACACTCTGAAAGCAGTCACTTTTTTCTGTCATAAGTAGCTGCTTATGGGCTTGTTTTATTTTTTGTAGGATGTTTTATATTTTTAATAGCACCATTCTGAGGTACACCTAACTTATTAATTAATTAATGCTTATTAATTATTTTGGGGTGGGGTATATTAAATTATTCCATTCACTGTACAATAAAAATAACATAAATACTTAAAAATCTCTGGTTTGGGCTTCAGTGCAGTTACAGGGATACCAAGTTATAGAGTCTATCGCTTTTACTATTCTTACACAGTTGAACTATAAAAAAATAAATAAAATTCTTGCGTTTTAAGGGTATGTTCAAGTGGCATATTTGCTGGGCGTACTTCAGTGTGTAATTGCACTGAAATGCGCAGGTACGTGCTGCTATACGGGATAAATAGCATGATAATCACGAAGGTGGCAAAACCAGTTGTGTGTATGTTTTGTGGGGGTTTTTTTGTGTTTTTTTTTAAACTTCGATTTTAATTTTGTTTGAGAAAAAACTGGAGTACGAGTGCCTTTCTTTGTCATGACAGTTAGTTGCCTAATGAAGGTCCCCAGATCTTCCATGATTACTAATCTAAGGATATACTGACATATGTAAGTACTGCAGTATATTGCAAAAGCCACCACATGTTAGAGGGACTACCAAAAAAAGACCTATGTATCAAATATAATGTTGACTATGCACCCTTTTCCATTTTACAATACAGATGAGTCAAACTAAGCTCAATTTGCATTGCTGTATCCGTAACAGGCTAACCCATTAAAATATGCCAGCGTAAAATGAGATCTATAGATAGAAAAATTTAAAAGAAAAAATCGAGATGCAAATCAAGGTTTTTTTTCCCTACTTAGTAGTAAAAAAATAAAACTATTTAAATCGGGTATCACTGGAGTTGTACAATTGCACATTTTTTTTCCAGTTACACCCACAAAGAATTTATTTTTCCAGCACATTATATGGTGATTTAAATGGTGCTAATAAAAATTCAACTTGTTATGCAATAAACAAGCCCTCACATGTCGGTGGAAAAATATAAAAAGTTATGAGTCTTGGAAAGTAAGGATGAAAATAAAAATCCAAAAACAGTGTCCTTAAAGTGGTTTTGCCACGATGTAATGTTGATGTGGAATCCTCCAAAATGGGTATTAAATCACTTTTCTAAATATATGTGATTGCAAAAAGTGAAGCCTGTGAGAGCTGCAGCATTGCTCAGTCCCCCTTAGTTTCCTGAAAGTTTACATTAGAGACGACCAGGACACTGACAGGAGCTGATCTGGCCACGCTTGCTTGTTTGCACTTCTTATCTGATGACAGGGAATGTGAAGGAGCTTGCAAGGGCCTGGGGAGAAAAGTGCAGTGTATGAGGCTGTTTGCTGTATAGAGAATCCACTGGCTGTAATGTAATTATTTGAGTGAACATTGCAGACGCTCTCTTCTTCCTCGCTCTCTGCTCACTTCCCTCCCCCTCAACCCTTCAGCCGTTCATGACTCGGCATGCTTTGTTTATCTTCTCTCCTGAGCAGATAAGAGGTAAGGAACGCACTTCATGGCAAAACGCCTTTAAGGCAGTGTTTCTCAACTCCGCTCCTCAAGTCCAACCAACAGGTCAAGTTTTCGGGATTTCCTCAGTATTTCACTGGTGATATAATTTATTGTTGGAGATCGTAAAGAGCGGACATGTTGGTGGGGCTTGAGGACTGGAGTTCAGAAACACTGCCTTAGGGGGTCAAAAAGCATAACATCAACAGTAAAAAAGTATAACATAAGAATGCTATTATTGTGGGCATGGTCAGTGAGTGGTGAGAAGGATTTCAGGCATCTACAGCTAATTTGTGCAGTGTTTTTGGTTTTGGAGTACTGAGCTTAATGCATTGTGGGAGCACAGATGACTCTTTCATAGATTTAGAATAAGCTTGTTAATATTGTTAATATAATGAACCTTTTTATCACATTAGGCTTTATTAAGCAATTTGGTCCAAAAGTGGTTTCCTGAGCTTCCTCTGATGTATTCTGATGTAGGAATAACAAACTACATGGTAAGTCACCAGTTAGCAGTTCTAATATAAGCTTGTAATCCTAATCTAGAGAGTAAAGTGTACGTATCACTGCTTTGTCGTCACAGAATTCTGAAGGTCTGCTGTCAGGTAGTATTGAGAGGGAGCTGTTTGAGGCTGAACCACTGAAGGAACTTAGTAGCAAACGTCCTTTGGTATGCACAGAAGTCCAGAACCAAAAGGTCTTACTTAAGGTATGTGTTTGCTGCTGTAGATGTGTATTAAGGCTGTATTGTACAATATGTTGTACTATTTTCTTCATTTTGTATCAGACCCTTTAGATAAATGTGCACTACCTGTGATTTATGTAACTACCATCTTATGAAATTGAAGATTTTGTGTTTTTGTGATTTAATGCTCATTGGCACCAAAGTTAATTGAATCTGCCCATCCTATTTATAAAAGTAGCAGCAGTCACAGATGGTGACCACAACTAAAAATGATGGAGGTCATAGTTTTCCATTAAACCCTTTTCTATGTACTATGATTCACTGTATATAACACAGATGTGTTTGGCGCTCTGATTAAAAAGCATGTGCTGACAGGCAGAGTAGCTGGCCCGACTTTGGTTTTGCACTCCTCCCATCTGCACAGGGTTTTTAATTAGAGCAGTTTATAGTTGGAATCCTCTCTCCCTGAAATGTGGAGGACTGAACAGACACCAAGAGAGGTAACATATGAGAGTAGGTTCCCATTCATATTGAGGTCGCCTTCCGTATCAGATGGGCCTTTACAGTTTAGATAAAAAATGTACACTAAGAACCTCATGTATCTAACCTCTTAAGCCGCACGCCTGAAAAGTAGTTACTGACCAGAACATTTATTTTTTTTTTTTTTAGTTTTTGCCTCCTTGCGTTTCAACAGTTATAGCTTTTTTATTTTTTCAATGACGCAGTTGTATGAGACCTCGTTTTATTCAGGACGAGTTTAACTTTATGGGGGAATAGTTTAAATTCACTTATAAATAATTGCAATTTTTTTTCTATTTTTTTTTTTTTTTTGCTTTACACCATTCACATTTCACACTTAATAACTTGTTTGATTAATTCTACAGGTTATTACGGTCGTGTGGATACCTAATATGTGTAGGTTTTTTGTGTGTGTGTGTAATGTATGCACAATTGTTTTTTATTAAATATTTTTTTATTTTTTTTACACTTTTTATGGTTTTTACTTTTTAAAAAAAAAAAATCTCATGGGAGAACTGTTTTACACTTGGTAATGTATTAGCATATTCATATAATCTGTGTCAGTCTGACACAGGCAGTGATCAGGACAGCACACAGTCTGCCCTGATTACTGGCTTGTTACACAGACAGCCCCGGGGTTACTCTAGGTCCCCAGGACTGACTATGTAGCTGTTCCCCAGGCTATGTCGGGTCACCAGGAGTCCCCATCACCCGACAGAGCAGGGACACCCTTCGATTGCGCTGCAGTGACAAACTGCGACAATCAAAGGACTAAGGCACCGGCGAGCGGAGGTTTCCCCCGCTCCGTGGTGCTTGCAGGAGCTGCGCTGGGATCAGGGCTGTTTAGTACTGCCCCGTTCTTGGCGCTGCTGCGGCATCGACAACTCCGATGTCTGCAGCGACGTCTACAGCGACCTGAAATGCCCGCCGTCAAAAGACGGTGGGCAGTCGTTAAGGGGTTAAAAGTATCAGAAATGCTTTTTCCAAAACACTTCTATGTTCCCTTTTAGGCCTCGTTCACACGGCTTATTTTGCCACGGATTGGCGCCCTACTGCGCGCCGGATTTGCGCTGCAGTACGGCGCCAATCCGTCGGAGTAATTACAGTAATCCACATCTCCCATAGAGAACAGTGGATTCCGTCGCTCCTCCCCGCTCGGCGAATCCGCCGCGGGGGGAGAAAGTGACATGCACATTATTTACGGCGCGGACGCGCCGTAACCAATGCATTGTCTATGGGGCCGGGGAGCGGCGCCCCCACCTCTCTGGCCCCGCCGCCGTCCTGCCCCTTATTCCCGACGGATTTGTGAGCCGAATTGCGCTCACAAATCCGTCGGGAATAAGCCGTGTGAACGCGGCCTTAATGTTTTTTTAGTGCTTGTAGAGTGCTGCTGATATTATATTGTGCTTGCATGGCTTTACACTGACAGACAGCAATGTTTTGATATACCAAGTACAAGGCAATATGTTCACAATCTAAATAAAAAAATAAAGTTACCGTATATACTCGAGTATAAGCCGACCCGAGTATAAGCCGAGGCACCTACTTTTGCCCCAAAAAAGGGGAAAACTTATTGACTCGAGTATAAGCCTAGGGTAGAAAATGCAACGGCTACTGGTAAATTTTAAAAATAAAAATGGATACCAATAAAATTACATAGGCAGTTTAATGTCCCCCATAGGCAATTATAGGCAGATATATGGCCCTATATGCAGGTATAGGCAGGTATATGTCCCAAAAGGCACGTATATGGCCCCATAGGCATGTATTAGGCAGTTATATGTCCCCCATAAGCAGATTATAGGCAGGTATATGGCCCCATAGGCAGGTATACGGCCCCATAGGCAGGTATAGAGCAGGCTGTAGGCAGGGTATAGGGCAGGTATAGGGCCGGCTGTAGGCAGATATAGGGCAGGTATAGGCAGCTGTAGGCAGGTATAGGGCAGGTATAGGGCTGGCTGTAGGCAGGTATAGGGCAGGTATAGGCAGCTGTAGGCAGGTATAGGGCAGGTATAGGGCCGGCTGTAGGCAGGTATAGGGCCGGCTGTAGGCAGGTATAGGGCAGGTATAGGGCCGGCTGTAGGCAGGTATAGGGCAGGTATAGGCAGGTATAGGGCCGGCTGTAGGTTGGGTTAGGGCCAGCTGTAGGCAGGTATAGGGCCGGCTGTAGGCAGGTATAGGCAGTTGTAGGCAGCTATAGGCAGGCTGTAGGCAATAAAAGGCAAAATAAAAAAACAATCACCTGGATCCCCGCTGCTCCGCCTCCCGCGCTCTCCGCTCTGCTCTGTCTTGTTGCCGGCACAGGCGGGTGACGTCATCAGGCCGCGCACGCTGCATGTGCCGAAAACTCCGGACAGCCGCGAGTCTGCGACTGCCCGGAGTCCACTGCGGAGCACGGAGCGCTCGCTCTCTGCTCCGCAGTGGTATCTCTTCACCTGTGTGAGCTCCGGAGGAGTCGCATATAGGTGAAGGGATCGCGGACAGTGCCCGGGCCAGCGCAGCGCCCGGACACTGTGCGCTCACTCGGCAATCGGTTATATGCGCTCCCTGAGGAGCCGCATATAACTGAAGCGTCCCTGTTGGCGCATGGGCCATCGCAGCGCCCGAGTGCCGACAGTGACTCGAGTATAAGCCGAGGGGAGATTTTCAGCACATTTTTTGTGCTGAAAAACTCGGCTTATACTCGAGTATATACGGTAAATAAAAATCAAGTAATAAAAAAAGTGCACAGAAAAAAACCTCATTAGTAAAACAAAAGAAAATATACATATTGGGTATCCCCATATCTGTACTGACCCAGTTAAAATGTAACGTTTATTTTTTTAAATTTGCATTTCAGTGCCATTTTCAAAAAAATTTTTTTCTTGTCAATATTTTGGGACACAGCACTGTATGCCACCTGTTAGACACTGCCTATAGATCATTAGGCGAAGTGAAAATGTTTGCTGCTTTTAAGGTAAAAAAAAAAAAAAAAAAAAAAAAAAAAAAATAAAAAAAAAAAAAAAAAAAAAAAAAAAAAAAAAAAAAAAAAAAAAAAATATTTTTTAAATTGCATTTCGTGCCATTTTCATTTTTTTCTGTCAATTTTGGGACATACAGACCTCTTTTACGCTCGCTAGTAACTAAACATTAGGCGTAAATGAAAAGTGTTGGCTCCAACTAGGCGGGCAGATGCTGATGCAGGTCTGCTGCATTTTTTGTTTTAGTTTTATTCAGGGCTGTGGAGTCGGAGTCGGTGACTATTTTGCACGAGTCTGAGTCGTCTAAAATGGACCGATCAAAATTATATAATTATTTCCAGTTAGTTGATCAGTGCAAGAGGAGGAATGGTCCGGCCAGTGCTACTGCTCCCATATCTTCAAGCCTTATCACATGAGGAGTGTCATTGATACATGACAGCAAAGCGCTGCCGGGAGAAGATTCTGCTCCCATGGCAAACACATTTTAGCAAATATGTTTCAACTGACTTTTATCAAATAGCTGTTCTATCTTAGCTTGATATTGTATCATAAGGTTAAACAAGCCGGATGGTTACCACTTTACTACACGTGAATAATTATCACTTAAACATGCGCCATGTATGAGGGAGTCAGGAGTCGGAGGTTTGGGAAATTGAGGAGTCAGAGTCGGGGCTTTGGCTTGCCGACTCCACAGCCCTGGTTTTATTTATTAATTTTTCCCTTTCACGGGGTGACACCAGTCAGGGGGGTTGTCATTGTGGTCGCCACTTAAGGCATAATTCCCCCAGAGGGTGTTGGGAAACCAGACCGTCGCTTCTGCTTTTCGTTACACGCCAGTCACCCATCCCCACTTACCGCCTATGCACTGTGGTGCAGGTACCGAAGTGGTGATTCCACGTACACCCAAAGACATCAGATAGGTAAGTTTCGCTGCCATCTCTTGTAGGAGGGTTGTTTACCGAATGTAATTGTTGCTGCATTGCCATCCTGTGCTGCATTTTTTGCTCAGTGTTTGTGCTACAACTTTTCAGTATTCCCTTTTACCTCCCCCCACCTTCCATGTGTAGTATGTCTACTCATCTTTCCCGGGCAGCTGGCAGTACCTTTACATTGCAGGCGCAGTATCGCATGTTCTGTTGCTACTGCCATTTTTTTGCAGTTCTTTTTGGTGTGCTGAGTCCTTCTCTGTACCCAGGTGGGCTGCGAGTGCCCTTTGGTACCTTTTTCAGCCCTTGGTCAGCCTTTCACGACCTATATTCAGTTCTCGGCCATGTTATTAATGTAGTCCCTGGCTTCTCCGGGGCCTAGGCCCCGGCCCTGTACTGCTTCCAGGGCCTTCCTTCCCAGGACGTGAGAAGAGCCTTAGCAACCCCGGCCTTTCCTGAGGCAGAGAGCTTGAACGCCATCTTTGCCGGAAAAACACCTCAGCATTTCTCCAAGTGAAGCTCCTGCTCTCTTCCAGAGGATACAGCAGCTGAGTGCTGGGCATACAGATATGTTGGTGCGGCCGCACATGGCCAGTAAACCATGCTTTCTGGAAATATTCTTTCCATTACTTTATGGGGACTATTTAGTGAGCACCTGTGTTTACAGGTAAGCTTTTCCTCTTGCATATCTCTATGAGAAGGCTTCTGGGAAATCGGACGTAACTTAATCAGGTACCCATGGCTTGTCCCCTTGTCACTAACTTGTATATAGTTTTCTGTTTGGTGTCAAAACCTTTTTAGGTACTATAATTTGGAAATGTATGTACTGTTTTGTGTGAATATACAGTGCCTTTCCGCTGTATTATCTTAGGCCTGTTTGTTTTGCATACATCAATCCATTATTGACCTATGGTCCGTAACAATCCCCCATCTGTCCCCTGAAAAGATCAGTTTATATTGTGGCTGATAAAAACATGTTGGGACAGGACCAGAGGGATTTCTAGGGTCTATTTTTGAACAGAGTAAGGTTCCTGACGGGTACGCCCTTATTGGGGTGATTACCATGTATATATACAGGCGAGGGTCGGCATAGTATTCATTTAGGGCTTATCCGGGTCTGCGATACCGGTCCCTCTCTTGTGTATTTCTTCCTTCTTGATGTTTTGTGGGTTTTTTTCTGTATTGGGATGAGAGTATTGTTGTGGCGTATTGACTCCACATTTTTATTGTTATCGTCTCTTAAAAGTTATGTTTTAGGACTATTCCCTTTTCTGTAGGGGTGTGTTTCTCCTCAACATAATTGTTGTTCAGGTCATTGTTATTTCCTCTGAGCCTTTTAGCTCCTCCGACCTGCGCTCCCCCCTCATTTACCATATGCAGGACGATGTGTCAAAACAACCAGGTCCCAAGGCAATAGCAACCGCCTTTGCCTGTTCCCGCTATCACAAAAAGTTTTCATGCAGGCAGTCTAGCTCACTCTGCCCCTCTTTGCATTGCTCCCCAGCTGACTACTACGCGCTCTGACCCATTCTGTCAGGCGTCAGCAGGTTTAGGTTCCTCTCCCTTGCGGTAGGTGACCATTCTAGACTATCCCTGGTTATGGGTTCTGCCATAGAGCATCTGCCATCTCGGCTTGCTTCCTAGCACTTCCCAGGGCACTGCGCATCCTGTAAGGATGTCCAACATAAGAGAACCAGATTTTCCTTGTCCTCCACATCATCTGATTTCTCTCGTTTATAGAAGCCTCCTTTCATGACCAGACGGCCTCTTCTAGGGATCGCTCTGACTCCCAGCCAAACAGGAATGAGTGTATGGCATCTGCCGTTTAAGCTCCTGTACAGGCTGTCAGATTCTCTTCAAATTAAGGACGGGAATGCATCCCTCGAACAGGATGGGATTTTCTTCATACAGCAGCATTTGGCTTCCCAACTTGTTTCCAGAGAGTGGAAACATCCTGACAGGTGTTTGCCTTGTACCAGACTGTTAAATTCCCCTTTTCCAAGGAATTAGTGGCTAAGTGGCTGGGGGTTCCCTCCGTCAATGCCTCGGTATCATGCCTTTCTAAGAGCATTACCATTCCCATATCGGATGTGGCTGCGCTGAAAATCCATCCTGACAAGTGGATTGATGCTTTTTGTTAATCCGCTTTTGAAGCCTTCAGGGCAGCCCAGCAACCTGCATTTTGCTTTCTCCTGGATTAGCAAGACCTGTCTGATGTGGGCCAAACAGCTTCAGCAAAGGCTGTCTCCTGGCACATCAACAGAAAATCTCTTGGAGCTTGCGTCCTAGCTTTTTTTATGCGTCTCGGTTTTTCTGTGAGACCTCTCTAAAATCAGCACGCTTAGCTTCCAACACATCTGTTAACTGGGCGGCTGTTCAGCACTCTATTTGGCTAAAGTCCTGGGTGCCTGATGCAGCCTTCAAAAGGACTGTAATTGCCCTCCTCTTCTCAGGAAACAGACTTTTTTTTATAAACGTCTGGACGAGATGATCTCAGAAGCTATGGGTGGCTACAGTTACCGTCTCCCTCAGAACTGCCCTGATGATAATAATAAAAGCACTTCCTTTATTCAAGCATCAAGTAAAAACATCTCACATCGTAGCAACATAGAAAAGAGACAAACTCTACTGACGTGCTTTGGTCAATGAAGTGCACTTAATCATAGTTCTCCTATAAGCTTGTGGGGAAAAAAGACCAGTGTTTGTCGGAGTCCTAGAGGCCACCAATTTCATTCCTAAGTGTCCTTCCACCAGGCCTTGGTCTGAGATTTGTCCCCCACCTGAAAATTTTTCTCAGATGGGTGGCCGCCTCCTCCAACTTCAGGATAGCTGGCTGGCCCAGGTCAACAACATTTGAGTCCGGGAAGTCATTTCTTCAGGTTACAAGATTGACTTTTTCTGTTCTCTCAGCTCGGTTTTTTAAATTTTTCCCCGCCTTCCTCTCCTTCCTGGAGAGGAGGGCGTCTGCAGTTATTTTTCAGACAATTCATGCACCATTCCTTCAGGGCGTGATTATGCTGGTGCACAAAATCTACCATTTGTATTGGGGAACCGATCTAGAGAGGGAATGTGATAAAAAGAGTAAATACTGTAAATGTTTTTTAACTGTGGCATAAATGACATGTTAGGGAGTTTTGTAAAAGTCTTGGAGAACTCCTTTATCACCTCCCACTGTTCTAAAATAAAGATTTAACCCATACTTACCGCTCCAATTAATACCGTTTCAGCGCTGCCAGATCTCCAGGGTCCCCCCTCTCATTCCCTTACTAATGACGTCACGTTCATGGATTACATGCTGCTGCAACTAATCTATGACCTCGGCATATGACCACAGAGATCAGTCATTGGCTTCATACAGATGTAGCAGAGTAAAGCTTGACCGTGATATCACGGCTTTTCATGTTATCGGCTCTGATCTGTAAACAAAGGCCATTGAAAAGTATTGAAAAAGTTGAGATAACATTCTGTGCCGTGATATCACGGTGCCATATCTGTTCTGTTTATTTCTGCTCCATCTGTATGATCTGTCAAGATAATGTCATCCGCGAAGGAAAGGGGAGAGGAAGGAACCTTGGAGCTCCAGCAGTGCTGGACCGGTGGTGATGGGAGAGGTAAGTATGGGTTAATTTTCTATTTAAGCATACTGTGAGGTTGTAGAGGTTTTGGTTTTTTTTCCCTTTTAAGTCGTGGAAAAAAACTTTAACTTTATTCTGGGTTGATAAGGTTATGGTGATGTCGGGTTTCTATAGATTTTGGTTTTACTACTTTTACACAGTATAGAAATCTAATAACAGAAGTCCATATTGTGACCAGCGCCAGAAAAAAGATTGCTTCCGATGTCTAAATTAAGCAGCCAATTTATTGATCTTCACAACTTCAACATAAAACTGTAATCAGGAAAAGTTACATATAGCTAAGCTACTCCAAACATCGGAAGCAATCTTTTTTTTTTAGCGCTGGTCACACTATGGACTCCTGTTGTCCGATTTGTGCTTGGGAGTAAGAGACTGCCCAGACCGGTGCACCTGACCCAGGTAAGCTGATTAATCCCCCATGAAAAATAGAAAGTCATGTTTATTTTGCTATATTCTAACAGATATATTTTAAGGTATATAGGAGTACCATTTTGGGTTACATAAGAGTTTTTGATTGCAGTACCTCAATTGCTTTTCACTTTCAGAATGCCTTTGCATGGTCTAATAGGCAGATAGCATATCCAGAGACCATTATTTGGCCTTCCGCTGTAACCAAAAACTTTGATTCAGTTTTACCTTTGATCTGACTGCTTCCAATGTGTGTAAGCTGTGTAATATTGATTTTCATAATTTTATCTTTTTAGGGGTATTCAGTAGGCATGGATACTGAAGAACAAGTAGTTGTGAGGGTGTCAAAATATCACAGGGCTTGGTCACAAGAGAAAGAGGAATCCGGGATTATGAAACTTATTTGCTTGTTTTTTTGCAAGGTAAAAAAAGCTGAGCACTTTAAATAGTATTATGTATTAATTGCTACTCTAGTGTTATATAAGAGTACATACCATGTAGCTGCTGCACACTACTTCCACATATAGACAGTGTTGGAGGGGAGTTGTATTGGTAGCAAAGTAAAAAAATAAATAAAAATAAATGATTTTCAGTTAACTTTACTCTACATGGTTCCATGAAAATTGAGCAAAGCATTCATCACATTTGTTTTCCTCTGTTTTATCCTTTGTTGACTAAGGGTATGGTCACACGGCGTTTTGTGGGCTTTATTTTAGCACGCTTAACGCGCTGGAAAACGGCTCAAAATCGGCCTCAGACAAGCTTCAAATCTTTCTTCATTGAATATAATGTCAAATACGCCTTGTCGTTCACATGAAGTGTATTTCACAAGTGTAATTGCGAGACATCTTTTGGACACCATTATGGCCGTAAAAATAAGTGACATCAATTCTTACGTCGTTTGTGCTTGTGAAATCCCCAGAGGAAACAATGGGGATAGGATTTTTCAAAATACGCTTCAAAATACACCTTTAACCATGCCAGTGGCAAGCGTGGCCTCAGTCCGGGAGTCGGACCGCAGCACGCAGCCTTACAGAGATGCTAGAAAGTACAGCCAAGTATTTGGTACAGCTAAGCCCCCCATATCCTTGTCTCTTTGTAGGGTTTCCAGTTTTATTCTGGCGTGTCCACCCTTCCATCAAAGATCTCTGAAAAATCGATGCACCTTACGGAAAGTCTTCATTGGTAGCCAGACCGGAGAATTGTGAATCATATATATCAATTGTGGCATGAGTACCATTTTAATTGTTGGCTCTTCCAATTGTAGTCAGTGGAAGACGATGCCATGCCCCAATTTTAACAATTCATCTAGAGAAGAGAGGGGAAATATTTATGATGGAATAGTCCTCCAGCCTAAGAGTTATTTCAATACCAAGATAGTTAAAACTGGTAACCACTTGCAGTGTGAGACCAATCTGTGGTATGTCAGATGGAAAGGGATCAAGTGGAAGCATCGCCGATTTATCGCAGTTCATTTTTTGACCCGGCCATGGACTAAATGTTTCAGTATGGTCCATAATTGGGGCTATGGAGTTTGAGATATCACTAACATATAATAACATGTCATCGGCGTAAAGTGGGATTCTCTCCTCGAGGTTGTCATATTTGAACCCAGTCCAATCCTCTGCATCTCTCTGCATGCCAGTGGCTAAATTGCTATTGCAAACAAGAGAGCAGACATCGAGTGCCCCTGTAGAGGTTAAAAGAATCGGATATGAGATCTCTCACCCTTAGTCGTGCACTTAGCCCAGAGTATAATAGTTGAACTACTGAAATAAATTTGAATCTAAATTCCGTGTCTTATCACAGCCTATAAATAATCCCACTCGACGCTGTCAAAAGCTTTGACAGCGTGGAGAAAGAGGCCTGCCCTAGGACCATGCTCCTTTGAATTCATCTGCAAATTTAGAAAGAGTGTTGATCCCATGAATAATCTTCAGGATCACCTTGTTTAACCTGATGACTCATACTTTGGCTATTATTTTGATGACTACTGGTAGTGATAATCTAGGCCTATATGAGCATGGGGATGTTGGATCCTTTCCTAGCTTGGGGAGTCCAACATCATATTAAACTTTGTCAGAACGATTTATGGCAAGACTTGATTTGGATCGACCTGAATTGAATCGCTCAGATTTGGGTAAATTTTATTTGAACCAAATTCAAAGCACAACATTATCCTTGGCCCTATAGATCATAGGTCCTAAATCTTGTCTGAAGTCAAGGTCTAGCAGGACGAACCTGATGTTTTGTTTCCTGTTTGCTTTTCCCATTTTTGCATTTTGCCTTTTTTTATCATACTTTCTAATTTTATTGGGAGGTGCCTTTTTTTATCGTGTTTGTCGTGTTTGATCAAACTTAGATGCAGGAAATGAGGAGTCGGGACTTTTTAAATATTTTTGTTCTTAAACTACTGTTGTTAAACTATTCAAAATATCCTTATTTTATTGTGTATTTTTCTCAGTTTGATCCTGTGGTATACCTGATGGTTCCCTTATATCCTGGTGAAAGCTTAGGCTATATTCAGGCCAACAAAAAATTGAATTCATATGTAAGTACAAAATATCTTTCGTAATTAATGTTATAAAGCACAATTTGTCGAGTTTCTACAATTCTTCATTATACTCATCCAATGTAGATTTTTTTTTTGGGGGGGGGGGAGGGGTTTCTTGCAGCACATTTAGCATAAATGTGCTGTGGGACCATGTGCCTTGGCCCTTAGAAAATAAAGTGTTTGTTCAGTTTTTTCACAAATTAAATAATCAGCTGGTGTCCAAAAAAAAAAAAAAATCCAAAAACTGTACCTTCCTTCCTCCATACTTCGCTGGCTCTCCGTAGTCCTTTGTTTACCTTCTGCACCCTTTAAAAGGGGGGTGTCACCAATAATTGGCTACAGTAGTTTACTGCCACTTCCCTTACATCACTGTTGGGAAATGAGCAGCTGCAAACAGTGATGTAAGCAGAGGGACGTGACCACTGCAACCAATCAGCAGCTGCAACGGTGATGTTCCGAAGAGATCAAGGTATATCGAAGACTGGAGAGAGCCAACACTGGAACTGAGGTGAGGAGTAAGGTGAGTATAAGTTTTTTTTTTTTTTATGTTATTGACCACTAGTAGCACCAGGCCTAACGAGGCCTTCAATGACCAACTAAATTTTGTAACATTTTCCTTCCTGTGTTTAAACAGTCATAACTTTTCTTATTTTTTAAGTGATGAAGTTGTATGCTAATACATGACCTTCTGTGTCATACTGACACAGGCTGCAGTCAGGACAGCACACAATGTGCCCTGACTGCATCCTTCCTATACAGACAGCCCTGTGGCTACTGTAGTTCCCCAGGGCTGACTGTACAGACAGGGGAGGGGAATGCTCTTAATGAATCTTTTTCTCGTCCGATTCATTGGAGGAGACATGTCCCTCCCTCGTTTTGGCTCCATGGAATCTCTATGGTTGTCTTTTGTTCCTCCTCTTGGCCACAGCTTTTGTACCAACTGATCAGCCTGGCGTCAGCAGAGGGGATATAGGCCACTGGGGCGCGCCCACCAAGTTTTGGTCCGCCTAGTGTCCGCCTCCTAGGGCATGGGCCTATACTCAAGGCGCTCTGTCCCCCAATGAATCGGACAGAAAAAGGATTTTGTGGTAAGTACAAAAATCCAATTTTTAATTAGCGCTTTAGCTTTTAACAAACCTTTAATTAGAATTTAACAAGGGCCAAATGGTTAGATGACAGGGTCAGAGCATCTTCAAAATAGCAGGTCTTGTTGAAAGTTTACAGTACAATGATCCATGCACAACCAGGATCTTGAGCACTTAAGACTCATTGATGGACGTTTGACGTTAAGGATAGGCTGGCTGTCTAAATTCCACAGAAGCATACATTTCTGAAAATGTTAATGATGGCTAAGATGTAAAGGTGTCAACACACAATGCATTGCTGCTTGCTTTGTATCCGTAAACCAGTTTCTGTGCCCACCCCTGTCCACCACCAAGAGTGCCTACAATGGACACATGAGCATTAGAATTGGACCATGGAGAAATAGCAGGTGACCTAGTTTGAAGAGTTACATTTTCCTTTAAACCATATGGATAGCCAGGTGCATGTGTGTTGCTTAACTGAGAACAAGATGGCACCAGGATGCTTTAAGATGGCGAGCTGCTGAATGCAGTTTGAAGCTGTTGGAAGTGTTTTGCTGGGAAACCTTGGGCCTTGCCATTCATGTGGCTGTTACTTTGAATACCAGCTACCCAAACATTGTTTCAGGCTAAGTAAACCACTTCATGGCAACAACATTCATAAAGGAAATAGCCTCATTATTACCATGGAAACAAATGTTCAAGAATAGTTTGAGGAACATGATAAAGTGTTTAAGGTGTTGACTTGATCTCCAAATTCGCCATGTATCAGTCTTATTAGATGCCTGTGGGATTTTTCTGAAAAGAAATCCAATCCATGGGGGTCACACATCACAACTTACAGGACTTCAAGGATCTCTGCACCTTGTAAATTCTGTGCCTTTACAGATCAGAGATGTTCTGGCCTCTTGAGGGCAAATATTAGGTATGTGTGTATATACACTACTCACAAAAAGTTAGGGATATTTGGCTTTTGATTAAAATTTCAGAGTGAACATAAAATTTCTTGTCATTTTTTTAAAGTTAAAGGGGATGTATCGCTTCCTTACTTTGGCTGATTCACACTGCTCTTAGCTTCTCAGCTCTGTGAATGCAGGGGCGTTTCTTCCCCTCCCAGCTGGATGACATCATCCCCCCTTCACTGCTGGGCTGAGACCCCCCCACCTCCCCCACCCCTCTCTGAGTCCACATATCACTGTCTCTCTCTATGCAGTCTTATTTTATAAGAGCTGTATACATACCACAGGCTGCATTCAATCTAATCTGAGCACTGATCTCTCACAGCTGGAGATGTATTACAGCTTTCTAAGAATGGCACAGATCTGCGCAGGAGAGTTAGGCACAGGGACAAAACTGTCATGTTTTCTCATTCATACCAAGAAAGCACCAAAGCGAGAGTAAATGATCAAAAATGTACAAAATCTTTATTTGAATAAACAATAATTAAAATCATTAAAAATATGTGGTACACAAAAAATCACCAAGTGGTAATATAGGTGATCATAACATCAAGTCAACACTAATGTAAAAAGTTGTAATTTTGGGCTTGTATCAGAATATATAAATATGTCTACCAGTTATGACCAATTGCTCCTAATCAGTGTCACTACACAAATTAACCCAAGTACCGAGCCAACACATAGAGCCCCACAATACACGTGGTACATAACAAGTATAACTAGGACAAAAACTAATACTTAACCGATAAAGTGGTGACTGGAGGGTATCACCTATGTTTTCTCATTGTACAATCTGCTGCAGTCTGTTTCTGCTAGGTGTGGAAACAGAAAATTCTACGGCCCCTAACTCTGAGTCAGGCAGGGATCGATACAATTGTGCTATTTCCTGATTGTGTAAGCCCTTCAGTTCAGGAAGGGCTTACAACCAACAGAGGGCGCTGTGGGCTTCTCAGCCCCTTTCCCATAATGCCTTGTTGAATGCAGAATGCTAAGTAGAGGGCGAAAAGGCAAAACAAAAACTCTACCAAAGCCGTTCGTTCGAGTCGTGCTCTCCTTAAGGAGAGATCTTCCCTTCCTGAGCTACCCGATGCCTCCCACACAGCCACCAGTATCTTCTCTGCTCTGCACTGATGAGGGACAAAAATCCCGAAACAGCGTTGTCTGCAGATGAGAGACACTGGCTTGGCTAAAAAATCCTTTTTGCTTTCTCAAGACTCGGTGGGTCAAAAGTAAATTGAGGATTTGTTACAACCAACAGAGGGCGCTGTGGGCTTCTCAGCCCCTTTCCCATAATGCCTTGTGATAAGCCCTTCAGTGTAATTCTGTTTCTTCTGTCTGTATAAAATGAAAATGCTACGGCCCCTAACTCTGAGTCAGAGACACAGCTCCGTGAATCGACCCGGGGGCTGTACAGAATGTAAATGAGCTCTCAGCTAGTGAATATGCAAGAAGGAGGGATCAGGAGGATTCGACCCGCACTGGATATCAGTGTAAATAAAACACAAGATAAGGGACACTGAGAACAAGGCAGCTCTGCTAATGACATCCAATTGCAAAGTTGCTTGTTTTCACTGTCCCCTTATTCTGAAGACCATTTAATGAAACGATAACACCCCTTTAACTAAATGAGCCCATCTCTTACCTTTTAGAATGCACGTATCCAGCTGTTCAATGTTTTAGTACTTTTTCATACAACTTGCTGATCTCTAACAAGGAGCTTAATGGCAAAATTCCCAACAGGTGCTTAGTCCCTGAATCTCCCAATAAATTAAGGGGATCAATTTGAATTGGGATTTAGACCATCCTTCTCATCATGCTGTTCACATTTTGAACCAAGACAACACCTTACAATTGATCAACAGTATCTATACTATATAATTATGCGTAATTTATGGACATCTATGGTTTGATTTCTTTCCATTTGTGAATTGAATAGGTTGTTACCGACAATTGGTGAGAATTTCAGGTCAATAGCACTTCTAAAAATATATTTACTTAGAAAGTTAGTGACATATTCAATACTTATTTTACCCGCTGTATATATACGTATATACACACGCACATTTAGGTATACACATGTTCTGTCTTTCTATCTGTCTTTATTCTAAACTATTACTACTTATGTTGATGATTACAGGTTTTTTGTTCTTTTATTTTTTTGTGAAAATGCTTTGCAGGAGACTATGCGAGTGATGAAAGGAGTAGCTCATGGCTTGCATACACTGCATGCCTCTGATATAATTATTGGTGCTTTGCATGAAAACAATGTGTTTGCTATAAATCGTGAGAGGGGCATAGTTGGAGATTTTGACTTCACAAAAGATGCAGTAAGTAAAAGTTCCAAGTTATTTCAGTGGTGACCAGAGTGTGATCGTTTTACTTAAATTATAATGTTTGGAGGATTGATAAAATGCACATCACATCAGATGTCACTTTTGTTTTCCTCCACATGGAGGGAGTGCCCCATGTCTTTTGGGAGGGTTTTCCATAAAACAACTTTTAACCATATTTTTGTGTGGTCCATTACATATGTATACAGATTAAAGAGAACCTGTCACAAAGGTTATGCCCCCCTTGCTGAGGACAGCACAAGCTAGTGACAGACATGCGGTTTCCCTTATTCTGTAAGACTATGTTCAAACGGCTTAAATTGGCAGGTATTTCGCCCCGTATTTTGCGCAGTACTGCGCTCAATACGGGGCTTAATACGTCCCACTCATTACGGTAATCCACATTTCTCATAGAGAACTATGGATTACGCCTCCTCTCCCCACTCGGACAATACGCCGCAGGGGGAGATAAGTGACACGTCAATTACTAGTGGCAAATACTTAAGCTACCATTGTGAATCTGCCACGTGTGATGCCCATGCTGAGAGATCACAAACCTAGCCGCTAGCAATGAATGTCTATGGGGCCGGCGGGTTGCCGGCCCCCCCGCCCTGCGGGAGTCCTGGCGTAATTGCGGGGCGTAATTATGCCCTGCAATTATGCTGTGTGAACATACCCTAAGAATCAACAATAAAAAGGAGAAAAAAAGAAAGAAAAGCGCTTTCTAATGTATTAAGGTTTATTCACAAAGGACCTTGGGGATTAAGTTTTCAACTCACCGTCTTTGGTTTTGCTATAAGACGTCACAACTCCCCTCTAGGCATGTTCGTTAGACCTTAATAAGTCTGGCAGTCAAAGTTTCTTGGCGGCTTGCAGCTGCTCCCACGCCCTGGCCCTCAATTAATTCCGCAAGGAGAGAAAATAAATCTTGCTGCCGTTTTATCACAGTGAGCAACACCCAGGTCCAGCTATCCCACTGGGTCAAAAGTACATAAGGAGAAACAGCGCAAAACCACCTATAAGCAAAAGGGTTACTTAAGTTACATAAAACTTATATAAAACTTTTATATAAATTAAGTAACCCTCTTGCTTATAGGTGGTTTTGTGCTGTTTCTCCTTATGCACTTTTTTACCCAGTGGGATAGTCAGACCTGGGTGTTGCTGACTGTGATAAAATGGCAGCGAGATTTATTCTGTACGATGCAGTAGTTTCAGAGCATTTAATGCACAAATCTGGCAGTTTACAGCTGCCCTCAACTAGCCATGCCTAGTCATGGCAGATTCAAACAGGTGGGCGGGGGTAGCGAGAGGACTTATGAATAAGCTGGACTCTTTCTGGCTGCAGACTGCCAGATTTGAGCATTAACCCCTTAAGCCGAACGCTTGAAAAGTAGTTAATGACCAGAACATTTTTTTTCCGTTATTGCCTCCTTGTGTTTCAACAGTTGTAACTTTTTTTATTTTTTCAATGACGCAGTTGTATGAGGCCTCGTGTTATTCAAGACAAGTTGTACTTTATGAGGGAGTAGTGTATAATAGTTTTTTTTTTTTTTACACCATTCATATTTCACACTTAATAACTTGTTCGATTAATTCTACAGGTTATTACGGTCGTGTGGATACTTATCGTGTAGGGTTCTTTGTGTGTGTAATGTAGGCACAATTTATTTTTTTTACACTTTTTATGTTTTTTTACTTTAAAAAAAAAAAATTCCATGAAGGGAGAACTTTTACTTTTTTTTTTTTATTGCCCTTTAGTAATCTATTAGCATATTCATATATGCTAATACGTTATCTGTGTCAATCTGACACAGGCAGTGATCAGGACAACTCAGTCTGTCCTGATCACTGGCGTCTTACACAGACAGCCCTGAGGCTACTCTAGGTCCCCAGGGCTGACTGTGCAGCCATTCCCTGGGCTCTGTCGGGTCACCGGGTTTTCCGATCACCCGACAGAGCAGGGAAACCCTTAGATTGCACTGCGGTGACAATCCGCGGCAATCAAAGGGTTAAAGTACCGGGGAGCGGAGGTTTCCCCGGTGCTCGCAGGAGCTGCGCTGGGATCAGGGCTGTGTAGTACAGCCCCGTTCTCGGCGCTGATGCGGTGCCGAGAGCCGCAAACTCCGATGTCTGCAGCGATGCCAAAAGACGTCGCTGCAGTCGAACGACCTGAAATGCCCGACACCAAAAGATGGTGGGCGGTCGTTAAGGAGTTAAATACTCTGAAACTGCCGCATCTTACAGAATAAGGAACACAGCGCTGGAAACAGCAGGTCTGTCACTAGCCTGTGCTGTCCTCAGCAAGGGGGGCATAATCTATGTGACAGGTTCCCTTTAATCATGTCTCACCTTATTTTTGTGTCCTCACATTCTAAGAACCATAACTTTGATTTGTGTGTTGCTGTAATAACCGCAATAACAATATTTTACCTTTTAGTCCTGTTTTGTTATCATATGGATTTTTGCTGAACCAGCAGGTATGAACTGAACTGAACTGATATCATGTTTAGTCCTACTTGGTGAGCTTATGGGTGCATTGCACAGGACTGATCCATTGGCTTATGCCATTCAATTGTAAAGGCAAAGGTCAGCTACTCTGATAAAATAAAAATATGTGAACATAGTATGTTTATTTACTATCTCTGGAGATTGTATGATTTTATACTTTATAAAGAAATAAAATAAGGATACAAATTGAAATGCCCTTTAGCAAGTTGACGACCTAAAGTATGCTAATCAGGAATGGCAGAAAGTGTCGGTCACAGCTACGAGGGGCGTTCATTAAAGATTTCCCCTGACCGACTTCCTGTGAACTGAGAGCAATGAAACTTGGCACAGTTATTGGTCCTTCTCTAACTAGGTGCCACCTAGGAACACACATTTCTCCCAGCTCTTTAAGCAACTGTAAACACCTCAACAGGTTGCTCCAAAAGCCACATTGTGACTTCAGAAATTAGAGTCTCATCTTTAAATGCGTGCCCTTCAAAAACAACTTCATTGTTGGAAAGAGATGGAAGTCTGATGGTGCGAGGTTGAGTGAAGAAGGGGGATGCGGTAGAATTTCAAAGCCACAGGAACATGCTTTCATTTGGGCAACATGTGAGTTGTGAGCTGGTGCATTATCTTGCAGGAGGCGGACACCTTTGGTGAGCATGCCACATCGCTTGGTATTGATGAAGCATAGTATGCCCCAGTGATCATGTACCCTTTGCTAGGAAATCCATCAATACTACTCCATGCTGGTCCCAAAATACTGCGAGCATGACCTTGGTGGCACGTGCCACCTTTGGAGGCGCTGAGTCATGATGCTTCCATTGCATCAACTGGACTTTTTTCTTTTTTTTTTTTTAAATTGAAAGTTTTTATTAAATTTTTAACATAGGTAAAAAAAGACATTGCACACATGTACATTTTAACAAAGGCATTCAGCATACAAGCCTGACAATAATTCTCTAATGAAGGAACTTGGAAAAGTTAGGTTGAATATGCCGCATTTGAAAGTCCAGAGAGTTAAAAAGGAGAAAGCTGTAGCCTTGAGTGCTAAT
>JAODAL010050842.1:0-27104 GCA_025379985.1 Phyllomedusa bahiana | reverse complement strand
GGAAAAAAAGGGTTTTTGGTCTGTCCACATGACGAGCATTTCAAGTCATAATACATGTGGACTCCGACTTGAAATACTCATCTAAAAAAAAAAGCAAACGATTCCCATTGTCCTCAAAAGAAAACACATGTTGTAGTTTTCTTTGAAGATGTTCATTCTTTGGTTGTATTCCACATAGAAAATGCATGGAAATTTTCTACTGATGTCAATAGGGATGGCTAAAAACCTCATACACACCCAAAACATTTGTATATGGTTTTTAAAGTGGATCAGCGTACAAAATCACAGAGAAGTAAATGGGACTCAAGTAAACCAAAAAAACTACCCTAAATCCACAGGAAATAAGCATGTGAAATGCTAGTTGAAAACACATTGGATAATGCGTTTTTCAAAGACAGAATAAAAAGACAGAAAGACAGAGTAAATTTTACTCATCATGTGAACGTCCCCCTATAGTAGTTACATACTTGCACATGAAGCAGTATTATATATTTAAATTTGGCACATAAGATCAAAAAAAAAATATTTATATCTCAAAAATATGGCAGTACTACGTATTATTTCTTAACATATTATTATTAAGTAGTTAATTGTTTTGCATAGGAGGCAAAATGATAATTGAGTTTATTCTTGTACTTTAAAAATTATTTTTAGGGAAAATTATATTATTTTACATTGGAGGCAGTATTATAGTAGTTATATTCTTGCACATAGGACCCCAGTTTATAGTATTATTTCTGTAAGAGAAGGCAATATTACAGTAGATATATACTTGTAAATAGGAGGCAGTGTTATAGCAGTTATATTCTTATACAGATGGGGACATTATAATATTAATTTTTTTGCATACGGGGACATTAACTATTTAATATTTTTGTACATGGGAGAAGATTAAATATTTTAAAATTTTGTACCCAGGGGGGGCAGTTTTATAGTACTTATATTATTGTTCATAGGAGGCAGTAATATAGCACTTTTTTTCTTGTACATAGTGGGCGGTATTACAGAACTTATTTTTTGTACCTGAGAAAGAGGCAGTATTAGAGTAGTTGTATTCTTGGACAAAAAACCAGTTTTATAGTGGATTTCTTGTAAAAAGAGGAAATATTATAGAGTTTATTCTTGTAAAAAAGGCAGTATTTTAAATTAGAGTATTATTTTTTCCCTTTTTCAAAGGGGGGAAAAATTTTAGATATGATAACACTTGAGTTTTTTTTTTAAAAAATTTAAACCTCTTGTTTTTAAATTGTATTTTAAATTTCCTGGCAAAATAGCATACATCCATATCACTATATTTATTATGCTTTAAGTACTTTTTATGCCCAAGGGTTTCTGCAGTGGATCCACAGAATAAAGTATACACTAAAATATCAAATATTGTCATATTGTTGTAGATTTTACTCGTTAAATTTGTGACAAAATCTGATTTGCATAAACGCTAAGGCTGAGTTCACACGGCTTATTCACGGCGTAATTGTGGGACGGATTTCGCCGTGAATAATTGACATGTCACTTTCTCCCCCCCTCGCCTATTTTTAGGGGAAAAAAGACGGATCCGTAGTTCTCAGAGAACTGGGAACCGAATGACTGGGACGGATTTCAACCCGTAATTGCGCAGTACGGCGCGAAATCACGGGGGAAATTGCCCAAAATAAGCCGGGGAAATTTCCAAGGGGTGGTTTGTACAAAAAAAGCTTCATGAATTGCGGCAACATGTGCCAAAGTCTTTTTTCACATAATGGTGTACCAATAGGTGGTATAGAGTTAGACAACAGTGCCTAAAAATTTGAGTACAGCATGAGCTATTGTGGTAAATTCGGCAGACTCTCAGGCTGCCTTGTCTATGTACTACACATTAGCCCCGGTTCACACGGCTTATTCAAGCCGGAATTGCGAGCCGGATTGCGCTCGCAAATCCGGCTTGAATAAGGGGCGGGGGCGGGGCCGGGGAGCGGCCCGCCGGCCCCATAGACTTGCAGTATCCACGGCGCGGATTGCGCCTGGATAATATGCATGTCAGTTTCTCCCCGCCCGGCGGCTATATGAGAACGGTGGATTACCGTAATTACTGCGACGGATTGGCGCCGTACTGCAGCGCAAATCCGGCGCGCAGTACGGCGCCAATCCGCGGCCAAATAAGCCGTGTGAACGGCCCCTGATAATTAAATCTGCCTCAATGAGGTTCACTTGTATAAGCTGTGCAGCCAATAACTGCCTTCCAAAACTCTTGCTGCTACATTGTGTAAAGCCACCCTAAAATAGATACGTGAAACAGACTGATTAGTCCCCCTAAACAGTGTAAGATTTAGATGATCTTGAGTGACCTTTAGAATGGATATTGAATGATTCAGTTAAATTCATGGAAAATATGTCTGCGTACTTCGGAGTTAGATAGGATTTGAGGTCTGATCGACGCAGAGTCTGAATATAATCAATACTGTGTTTCAGATGCAGGATTTGCTGTTTTGCTGAAAATGATAGAAGTGACATTGGAGCTGAAACATAAAGTGACAGCTTTGTATATAAATTGTAGTCAAGCAGACAGGGCTGCGCAGCTCCTGACAAGTGTTAAACATCCCCCCCTACTTCACAGATACTCTGCATTATTATGATTAGGGAATAGTGTGTGAGGAGATAGGACATTCCTTGGCATTTTGGGGGATTTTCTAGAATCCAGAGACATTCCTATATTTTGTACATGCAAGTGGCGTACATGGGACTTGGAACAACATAAGTGTGATTTGTTTATCTTAATCCTGCAGGGAAGGATAAAAAAGAGACATTTTATGATTGACGTTTCAAGGTTAACCCTTTCATACGTTTTTCTTTTTAACTCTTAAAGGGGCCTTTCACTTTGGAAACACAACAAAAATATAATTGTGAGTTGTGTTCATCTTACTATGGAACTCAAAAGGGGTAATGTTTCTCATTAGGGAGAAAAGTGTGGAGACTTATTTGCCTTGATAGCTCCACTGAAATTGAAATACATTCTAAAAGGCACATAAGAAAAGAACTGGGACTGCATCCTCTATTAGATGTAGAGTTCCTCAAGACACATTCGACTCACTGAGACTTGCACTGTGAAAGGGATTAATAAAACCATGCCTGTAGTTCATCTGCAGACAGCTGTTTTGGGGTATTGCCTTTATTAATCCCTTTCACATTGCACAGTTCAGTGAGTTGGATGTGACTTGATGAACGCTACATCCAGTAGGTGGCACAACAGAGTCCCATGAGCTTTTTAGAATATATTTAAATTTAAGTACACACACCAACATGGTGGCTCTCCCTAATGAGAAACATTACCCCTTTTGAGCTACATCTAAGGGTATGTTCACACGATGTATTGCGGCGTGCACTGTACGCGCCGCAATACATCGTGTGTTTCGTTAGCTCGCGCTGATCAGCCCGTACTCCCGAGGCACGGGGGACCAACAGCCCGCCGGCCCCATTGACATTCATTACTCGCAGCATGTAAGGGCTGCGAATAAATGACATGTCACTTATCCCCCCGCGCATACAATACGATCGTCGGGGGACTAGGCGTAATCCATAGTTCTCTATGAGAGCTATGGATTACCGTAACTGCGGGGCGCATTTCACCGCGTATAAAGTGCAATACACGGCGAAATGCGCCCCAAAATAAGCCGTGTGAACATACCCTAATGTCTCTCACCTAGCCAACCAGTATTCTATTCTGCACTGAGGAGGGCCAACACCCAAACCCAGAAAGGCTCTATAAATCCTTCTGACATTGCAAACATCAGTAAGTCATCCAATATGGGGCACTGCAGTGTCCCAGCTCTTTTTTAAGTGAGCCGTTTAAAATAAATCCTACTATGGATAAATGGGATACCACCAATCATTGCTGGCTGAAGCATCACAATTACGGGAAAACAATGGAGAATCTCTATTTAATATTTAAATATACTGACATTCTTAAAGGAATTGTCATTTTCATACACTTAGTTATACCCTGCAATGTCATATACCATCTTGGGTGTGGGGCTTTCAGTTAAGGATGCTCATATCTTGGTCAGAATGGATGAAGGCCACTTCTTTCACTTTGGAGGACTTTTTCTGTCCTGCGCTAAAAAGACAACCCATTGACCTAAATGGGCACTGTATAATACTTAGCCTTACTCATGATGGCACCAAAGAAAAATTTAACACTTTCTGCCAAGTTTCTCCACAGGTCATAGCTTATCACCAGGAGTTTGGGTCGGTGGACGCTATGTGATCAGCTTATTGCCATGTGAGCCTTCAAAAAGGTACTCTTACACATTAGATTAAAAAAGAATGACAATGGATGATTTTAACCGAAGATACTAGGGGCATGTTCACACAGCGTTTTTGGATGAGCTTTTGGACGAGGTTTTCTGAGCGTTTCCTCGCCCAAAACCTCGTCCAGTTCATTTAATTGATTCCTATGTAAAACCTGGTTGTTGTTCACACATGATGAGGTTTTTACACGCTTCTTAAAGCGCGGTTTTGGTGCATTTTCACCGCAGTTTTTGTCCTGGCTATTCATATGTATGGGTGAAAACCTGATCAAAAAACTTGATCCAAAACCTGATCAAAACCTCGTCAAAAACCTCGTCTGAAGAAGCATGTTTCAGGCGAGGTTTTGATGTGGTTTGGACGAAGTTTTTGGCGAGAAAACGCTCCGAAAACCTCGTCAAAAATCACTGTGTGAACATGCCTTTAGGCCCCGTTCACACGGCAGTTTTGGCCGCAAACTCACGACGCGGGTTTGCAGCGCGGGCGGTGTGCGTGGTCTCGGTGTGGGAGGGGCGTGTTTGGGCGCAGCTTGCGCCAAGGGTTTGCCCCCATGCAAATTAATAGCCGCCGCTCAGAGCACTCCCTGTCAAGAATTGATAGGAGAGTTCTTCACACGCGCGGGTTTGGCCGCGGCTTCGGGGCCGCGGCCAAACCCGCGGCGCATGAATATTAACACAGTTTCCAATAGGAAACCATGTTAATAAACTAGGCGCGATTTGGCCGTGGTTTTGGCCGCGGGAACCGCGTCGGAACCCGCGGCCAAATCCGCCGTGTGAACATGCCCTTAGTCAGAAAAAATTTAACAATGACTGATCATTTTAACTGACCGGTGACACATCATCATGGTCTAAATAGAAGTCCGCCATGTTTGCCATTTTTATCTGACTAGTCACTAGTCACCAAAGATCTGTAGTTGAAAGAATATTCCCAGAAATATGATTGTCGTCCACCTGGTGTCACTGAATGTGTATGGCCAATTTGACTGACTATAATGACCAATATAGATTGAGATGTGTATGTTGGGTCAGTGAAATGATCCTTCATCAGACTTTAGTATATAGAATGCTTGTTAAAGCAAAACCTACTTCTACTTTTTTTACTTTGTATGGCCACCTTAAAGGGGTTTTTGCACCATGCTGTTTCACTGACTTTTAGCAGTTATGCACTTACTCTGTCTTCCCAGGCTATGGGGGGTTCTAAAGCAGTGATTATCAAATTCAACTTCTAATGAGCGTTCACACAGCGTATTGGGGCACGTATAGAACGCGCCACAATACGTTGGGTGTTTTGGAAGCACGCGCTGATCAGCATGTAATTCCAACACACGGGAATTGATTTTCATTGTCAGCGGCGTGTAAGCACCGCGAACAATTGACATGTCAATTCTCTCCCTGCACGTACAATACGATCGTATTGTACACGCGGGGAGAAGACGTGTAATCCATAGCTCTCTATGAGAGTTATGTATTACCATAATTGCAGAGCACATTTCGACGCGTATAAAACGCAATATGCGGCAAAATGCGCGGCAAAATAAGCCATGTGAACATACCATTTCTCTGACAGTGCAGGGGATTATCTCTAACAAGATTACAGATAAAGCCATATTTTTCAGTCCTAACAGCACATGTACCTTTTCTTTAGTGAAGCTAATCTTGTTAGATATAATTAGTTTGCGTCCATCTCGGTCCTTCAGTGGGGGTGATGTCAGTCTCCTTCTCTATGATCTCAGCTAATGAGATAACAGATGTCCATCTGGTATGCAGGTAACCATAGAAACCTGAGTGCACCTCAGAGCACAAAAAAAAAACCTTAAAGGGGTTGTCTCGCTACAATGATTGGGTTTTTATTAAAAGATCTTTAAAAACAAGCAGCTTTGCAATATATGTTCATTACAAATGTCCTACTGATTTTGAGTTAGCCCTGTTAGTAGAAGTACATCAGCTTCTCAAATCTCTTTAGCAGCCGACCTGTTGATCTTTTTCTCACTGGCTGTCAGGTCTGTATGGACTCAAAAGGGCCCCTGAATAAGGTTGGAGCAGAGAGCCCCTCCCGCACCGAATGGTTGGGTAGTGGAGGGAGGGGGAGGGCTCTGGGTTCTGTGTCTGTGCTGCCTGGATTAACCCTGTGTGTGCCTGCTTCCTCCTGCTCTCTACACAGATTGAGGAAAACAGAGGTGAGGCTGACAGCAGTGAAGTTGTGTTACTATAATCTGAATGTGTCTGTGGAGCTGTAACTATACTAATACTATACAGATCAGGGGGCATGTGAATGCTTCATGGTCTGCTGTACTAGTGACACATCCTGAGTATAGTAACACTTCACAGCTGCCCTGTGTCTGTTCTGACAGGGTCTGTTTGTTGCTGAAGATGTGCAGATTTGTATGCTGAGCAGGGGATATAGGAACACTTGCATCCCCCCTGCTCTGCTATTAGCATACACAGCTTCACAGACCTCAGGCTCCACACTCATAGATCAGCCCTCTCTCTATGGCCTCGTTCACACGGCTTATTTCAGAACGTATTTACATCGGATTGCCGATAGTAAATACGTTCTGAAATCAGTTGAAAATCAGTTTCAAATAAGTGCCATTAAGTGTGGCACGTATTTGTAACTGATTTGCCGACGGATTCACCATCTCCAATCATTGTAGGTGGTGAATCCGTCCATAATAATTGACATGCACATTGTTTTTTCTGCCGGATTGCGTCGTAAATCCGCGGCGGCAATCCGGCACGGAAATACGCGTCGTGTGAACGACGAGCCGTATTTTCTATTGATTTCAATAGAAAATGGGCTGTTACTTATTTCTGACTGATTTGCCGACGGATTGACGATCGTCAATCCGTCGGAAAATACGCGGCGAAATAAGCCGTGTGAACGAGGCCTATGTCTCCGTGGAGCTAACAATACAGCTGATCCAGGAGCCTGATCTAGACCTAGGCAGGCACACACGGGGTTAACTCTGGCAGCAAACTCCCCCGCCCCCTGCTTTATAGAAGTTATGGAGGAGAGCTGTCTGCGTGCTGAGGGAAGGGGGGAAGGGGGGGAGAAGAGGCAGACAAGAAGCACGCCCCTCAATTCAACTGCCAGGCACAGAGATAGGCTGAAAGCTTGTAATGAGACAACTCCTTTAAAGAGATTGCCTTATAAAAAGAACCTCTGTGTATATACTTTTTCTTACACAATGAAGTCACATCATTATGGCCACCACCTATTTTTGTAGTCAGCAGCGTATAGCTCATGCTGGAATTCACATGTTGTGAGCTGGTTTGGTTGGTATATAAGGTGTGTGATAGGCTGTCTGCACACATATCCCTCGTTGCTGTCATGAATAAAAGGGATGAATAAAAGGTGAAAAAAGGGATGATTTTTAGTTTTTGGGCCAGGGTTGGCAGTATTTCTGAAACTGTGCAGTTTGTGAACGTTTCACTTGCAGCTGTGGTGAAAGTGTATCGTGAGTGGAGAAATAGCACCATTGCAAATAAACATCATGGAAACTAAGGAGCACCAAGTCCCATTGATAACAGAAGGGAATGTCCGCTACCTAAGGTGTGTGAGGGTGGACCAACACATACGTGGAGCGCTCAACCACCAAAAATGAACCAGGGGTCCAAAAAATGTGTCGACAAACAGATTGGGAAACCCTTCTGTGTAAGAGGCTCAGATGCAGGGGATGGTCACTGCCCTCTGCTAGGGAAGTTGATCGTCAAAAAAAGGTTTAAAATTTTCACAACGCAGTGGCATTGATCTGCGTTTGGCAAATGGTTGCCTACTCCGATGAGTCACATTTTCCGCCTCCTTGAACAGATAGACGTTGGCATCTCAGGTGAGAAGCATCAAATAACAAACTCCTAAGAGGCAGTATTGTAGTACTTATATTTTTCTTTATAGGGGCAGCATTAAAGGGGTTGTCTCACTAAAAGGATTGTTTAATTTTAAAGATCTTGCAAAAACAATGTTTGTTATTCCCAAATTAACGTGCCCTCCCCCTTTCCCTAATATTCTCTGTTGGACTGTATCAACTCCTCAGGTCACTGTGTCGGGACAGCCCTGTTTGATTATCCTGATAGATGCCGCGCTGGTTGCTATAGCTACGCCCGGTTTCCCAGCGCTCGCCTGCGGGCCCAGAAAAAAGCCAGTAAACACTCGCCTGAATTCAAAAATGAAACCGAGAAAACAGGACTGAGATGAGATGAATCGGTGTAGTGAGACAACCCCTTTAAGGTAGTTATATTCTTCTTCATAGGGAACACCATTGTGTATTTATTGTTGTTAAGGGGGAAGTATTATAGTATTTCGTTTTATCCATGAAATCGTATTAGGGCATGTCCCCAAGAGGGTTTTGGGGAGGGTTTTTTCAGGGGTTTTGGGATTCTCAGACCGCCTGAAAAACCGGCCAAAAAATTACACATTTTTCTCTATGGAAAACCGTGCGAGCCCCATTGCACGGGTTTTTCCGCCCCGAATTTTCCCCCCGCGGGCAACCAAAATTTTTGAGCATGTTCATTCTTCCGTCCGGTTTCCGGAGGAATATAACCCCTCAAGGGGGGGGGATGGCTCTTTGCGCTCACGCGGAGAAAAGCCGTCCCCACCGCGGCCGTGGGGAGGGCCGCAAAACCGGGAATACAGGTGGGAAACCCGCCGGTTTGCCCAATCCGGTGAACGCAGCCTTATAGCAAAATAGTCTTTTTCAAACAGAAACATTGTTGTACCTATATTCTCAGGGCGCTCTGATTGGTTGCTATGGGCAACAAAGTGAGTTTTCGACCTAGACAGTTTTCATACATGTGGCGCGAAAAGAAAAGCTCTGAGTAGTGATGGTGTAAGTACTTTGTTACTCCCACCATTTCTTCCACCTTCAGCTGTGCTCTTCCGTGCCTGCAGCCCTCATAGTATCAATCTCTCTGATTGGTGGAACAGCTTCTCCATCAATCAGCGCTGCACTGACTTGTAATGCAGAGAATAGGTAGGAGCAGTATCCGTCCTCCCACCTCTTTGTCATTTCGATGCAGATTTTCCCCTGCTCCCTCGTCCAGGAAGCCCCAGACAATGCGAGGGGGGTGTGAAAAAAAAAAATGCTATCTAATCCCCCAAACCCCCCTCCCGCAACACATAAGAGGCAGTACCCCCCCTGCCAATTTTAAAACGTATCTTTGCCTGAGGAGTTTTAAAGGGGTGCAGCTGCTAGAGGGCTGGGGCAAATGCACCGTTTGCCCTATGCTTAAAATGGCCCTGACACTTAAAAGGTATGGAGTCCATAGGCAGGTGCTTACATTGCCCATTTGCTAATCCAGAGACTGCCGGGTCCCCATAAGCATTAATGCCAGGGCCTGGGGTGTTTAGCATTTCAGTAAGGCTCCATGAGTATTTGAGCTTGGTCCAGTGATGAATCAAACCCAATAGAGGCCACTAGGAAGAAGAAATTTTGATGTCCCTATAAATTATCCCAGTAATTTTAAATTTTACCAATAAAAAATTTTTTAAAAATTTAATTACACAAAATGTATTTATAACAATTATTTAGGTTATTAAATAACAATTAAATCTTTTAGCTGTAGCTGACATTACGCCCCATTGGGGAAGGGGACAACTCAAGTACTGGATAACCACATTAAATGGATTAAGGCTCAAATGGGGACAGAGTTCCGAGGCAATAGGAAATTCCCCCCTTTGGGGGTATGTTCCAAGGCTTAAATTGGGATTATTTGCCCGTATTTTTACCCACTGCGCTCAATGGGGCGAAAAACGCCCCGTCTTTTCGGTAATCCACGTTTAAAAGAATATGGTTTTCTCTCCCCCCGCTCGCACATAGCCCCCCGACATGCAAACTGCGGCAAATACCCGGGCCCTAGTAAAAATGTCAGGGGCCCCTTTTTTGCCTGTGAACTTAGCCTTTTGGGGGCTCAATTCTGGGAGGCAAAAGGGGGTGATGGGGGGCATCCCGCAACCAGCCAGGAAAATTTCCCGACTAGCCCCGGGAAAAAGGAAATGTCTCCACAACACAAAAAACGATCGTTTATTCAGCATTTTTCATTTTCTAAAAATGTTGAAAAGATCCATAACAATTATAATGGTTTGCATTTCAAAAAAAAAAAAAAAAACGTAAAAAAAAACAAAGCGCGCCAAAAATGGACATTTTTTCGTCAGCTTTTGACATGCACTGAACAAAAACCTCAGTTTTAGGAAGTTTTTAGGATTTGGTTTTAGTTAGTTTTTTGTCCCAATGTGTGTAGCCCGTCTAAGTCACGTCCGTCCCCAAAGGGCATACCCCTTTCCAGTTCTTTTAGAACAAAACCCCTCCCCAACCCGGGAGATAATGTGAGTTTTTTTTCTCAAGGAACTTCAGTGCCCCAAAAGGGAAAGCTGAATTTACATTTCAAATTGCAAATCACCATCTTAGCTGAATTTCCTTTAATCTACCCACACACACCTGTCATCTCATAAGTCCCAGTGTGGTCACTGAGCATAGGAGGGGGGCCCCAACAGGAAAGTGAACCCCAAAAATGGGAGTTTTTAGTCCCCCCGTAACTATAGCCTGCAGTCTTGTGAACTAAAAGACTCAGCATTCTGTATCTAGGTGCTGGGAAGGTTCAGAAGAGCTAATAGTCTTCTCCTGCCCCTAAAGCTTGCCATATATGTTGGAACCCCCAGTGGAGTTGATTCTTGGATCCAAGCAGTGAAATTGATTCTTGGGGTCTACTAGTGGAGTTGATTCCTAGGGCACTCCAGTGGAGGTGATTTTTGGTAAAAATTTACAGCTATGTACGGACTGCTCTTGCTTTATTTTCATTGTTTACCCTTTTTCCCCGAAAAACAGCATAGGTTTCGTTCTAGTGGCCCATTTCCCATGGGCAGGCCAGGGTAAGTTCGAGCTTGCTAACAGAATATTGTTTAGTCACAGAGTCACAAAACTTAAAAAAATGCATAAACTCTACACCATTTTCTCCCACTGTTTAAACCAAATTCAGTACAATTCTGATCTTGGGGCTATGAAAAAAACGACACAGTGACATACTTCTGTGAATTTTACAGTGCGTGTTTTTTTATGATTAGTATCATTATTTAATGTTCATTAGGAAAAGAAAAAAAATTAGTTGTTTGTCAAAGTCCCCCCCATACAATTTAAAGGGGTTCCGTGACGACTTTTTGTTGAGAAACTAAAAAATCTATGGAAAAAAGATATAAGAAAAGTGGTGCCCAAATTTTCCCGGGGTTCGGGTGCTCCATGGAAGGCCAATAGGCCAAGTTCCAATGTGTACAAAAATCTGGCACTACTTTTGACAATTGCAAAATAAATTTCCCAAGTTCCTCTTCCCAAATTTTGGTTCCGAAAAAGGGCCCAAACAGGCCGAAAACGTTAGACTGTGGGATTATCTTCTTTCCTAATGTGCATATAGGATAGGAGCTTATTTGGGTAATAAATTTATATACAAGTACCAAAAAAAAAGAAATGAGGCCCTCCTGGTCCCAAAGAACCGCTCATCCTAGACTGTTAAAAACGTACGGGGACATGAAGTACCCGCACGTTTGTAGAGAGGCCAAAGACCGCAAATAAGCATGCACTCAATAATACATTAAAAAAACAGTACGGACAGTAGAAAAAGCACTGTATGTAGAGAGGCCTAGGACGCCATCATTGCTTGCACCCTCTAATACAGGGTTTACAAGTAAAATGTTCAGAAAATTGGTTTGGGAAATTCCTAGCAAAAAATGTGCCGCGATCGTGTGGGGCTTTTTATGGGATGTGGTTTCCTGTATGGTAAAAAATATTGTATCCTGAGTCCATTGAAAATTAAAGGATGCGTAGGGAATAAAGTATTTTATGCATATCAGATTTTTGAAACGCTCTAAATTTTTTTCAGTCATGGCATGCCCGTCAATACATTTCCCTTACATATCTAAATGGTGGCAGGTCTCTGGAAAACTTTTCCCTGTTGGGGACCTGTCTTCCGATGTTCATAGCTGTGTTTTTCCCAAAGTCAGCATCTCCGAAAAATCTGTGTGGGGGTTTGCCCCCAGCTTCCCCCATTTTTAAATCTGAGTCGGTGCCCTACTTTTTTCTATACCTCTCTTACTATAACAGGGGGTACATTCAGTTTTGTTCATAATATCATCAAATGAGAGAACAAGTTTCTCTTTCTCACAAGATTTCATATTCCCATTTTTGAAAATTTTTTTTTGCCCCTGGATGACCCCCCTCTTTCCACTAATAAAATCTGTCGAAAAATACTTTCTCTTACCCTCAACTTTCTAAAAAATATCCTGCCCCTTCAGCCGGTCTTATAACATACATGAAAGAATGGTTACTCCTTCCCAAAATTTTCCTATTCCTTTTGCTGAAAATCCCTTTTGGGGGCTCTGGTGACCCTCTCCTTCCATTTTTGAATCTCAGTCTGTGAACTACTTGTCTCCGTACCCCTCAACTTATCATAACAATGTCCTGCCACATTCAGCTCTGTCCTCCTAACACGGGAGGAACATTTTACTCCCTTCTAAAAGGGATTTTTTTTCCCTTTACAAAAATCCTCTTTGCTGCGGGTGATTTGCCCTCTTTTAAAAATTTTTAAACAAAAGGAAACCCATCTTTGTATTTCCTGTTTTCCCACAAACGGTCACTCACAAGCCATAGGTTAGTTTGGTTTTTTGTATATAATATTTTTGAAAAACATTTTTATTAATTTGAAAATTTTTGTTTTTTCGGGAAAAAATTTTTTTATGGAAAATTGGTGATTTTTCTTTTGTTTTTACCCCGTTTGGACAAAACTAACCTCCTCATAACCTCGTAGATATTCAGCTACTTATATTTCAGAGGATTTAATTAACATTCTTGTGAGAGGACAGAGGGAATATTTTTTTTTCAAAAGAGTGCAAAGACATGAATTTTTAAAGGCTTTGGGTTTTAAATATCTCCGCACTGTTGATAGAATGCTGACTCGCTGCCTCCAAGAAGCCGCCTTGCATTAATAACGCACTCGACTAGTCCTTTTTTTTCTCTTAGTGATTAACAGATTCATCCTCAGCTCCTTCAGCCTATTTCACAATGACTGCACAAATTACTCGGCTGAAAGGAAGGCGAGGAGATGTGAACAGCTTTTCATGGGCCCTCACAAGATGCTCTAAATCTGTTTGATTTTAACAAGCAACTTGACGACTGGAAGTATAAAGCAGTCTTCCTGAAGTTTGTTTAATGTGCGTATCTCAGCAGTGCTGGCGATGAGCCGGCAGATATCAACATATTCAATGTATTGAAAATTAAAATTAACTCTAAGGGCGCCTTTACGCCTTTTCGTGCTGGAGAAAAACTGAGAATGCGCTTTTGCATAATTCCATGATATTTCCCAACCAAATTCAATGAGAAAAAAAATGAAATTGTATAGAAATGCAAAAAGGCAGCAAGAAATAGGGGTAAAAAAAAGCAGCACATCAACATTAAACTCCCCTTAAAGGGGTTGTCCACCTCCTATAAAAATCATAGCAACAAATCTTGGAGCCGCACTAAAATAAATAAAAACCTTTGTTTCCCTCCATCCGGTCCCCAGTTCCAGTCTCCTTGGCCTTCTTTTGACATTCCGTCAATTCTGGATGGTGATGTCAACACTATGGCCACTGAGTGGCTGCAATGATCATGTGCTACTAATAATCACCGTTCAGAAGTGACGGAATTTCAACAGAAGACTGGGAAGATGCGGCACTGGAACCAGGGACTGGAGGAAGAGGGGTATGAGCTTTTTTTCCATTTTACTGAGGTCCAGGGGTGTAACTACCGGGGTAGCAGACATAGCAGCGGCCAAAGGACAGCTGCTAGTTCTGCTCCCCCCAGTAGTCTCATTCCTGTGCCCGCTGGCAATGAACATAACAGTTCACTGCCGGCGGAGCGGAGCTGCGGTGCCCGGCGCATCCTGTCCGGTGTTAGCAGAGTGGAGCGCCTCCGGCATATCATTGCGCCGCCCGCGCCTACACAGGGAGCTGAGCTGGTCGCATAGAGGGTCCGTGGCAGAGGTGAGTAAGTGATTTCTTATTTTTTTAACAATAATCTAACCTGACTAAGCCTTGCCTGACTATATATGGCCCCTATAGCTACCTAGACCCTGCCTGCCTGACTATATATGGCCCCTACAGCTACCTAGACCCTGTATGCCAGAATATATATGGCCCCTATAGCTAGCTAGACCCTGCCTACCTGACAATATATGGCCGCTATAGCTTCGTAGACCCTACCTGCCTGACTATATGCAGTATATATCCTATAGCTACCTAGACCCTGCCTGCCTCACTATATATGGCCTACCTATATGGCCCCTATAGCCTACCCTAGACCATGCCTTCCTATCTATATGGCCCCTATAGCTACTTAAACCCTACCTGTCTGCCTATATGGGGTCCTATACTCTACCTAAACCTTGCCTTCCTATCATTATGTGCCCCTATAGTTACCTAAACCCTGCCTGTCTGCCTATATTGTGCTCTATCGCTACTTAAACCCTACCTACCTGCCTATATGGGGCCCTATACTCTACCTAAACCCTGCCTGCTTATATGGGGTCCTGTAGCTACCTAAACCCTGCCTGCCTGCCTATATAGGGCCCTATAGCTACTTAAACCCTGCCTGTCTGCATGGGGCCCCTATATTAACCTAAACCCTGCCTGCCTATAAGGGGATCCTATAGCCTATATACATCCTGCCTGCCTATATAGGCCCCTATACCCTACCCTGCCTACCAATCTGGGGCCCCCTTTAGCCTACCTAAACCCTAAAATCTGGAGGCCTATATCGCCTGCCTCAACCCTGCCTGCCTAAATGGGCCCCATGTAGCCTAGCTAAAGCCTGCCTGCCTATTTGGGGCTCCCTGTAGCCTATTTACCTACCTATGTGGGCCCCACCTATAGCCTAACTGGGGCCCACCTACTGCCTATTTAACTACCTGGGGCCTACCTACCTACCTTGGGGCTGCCTACCTAACTGGGTGCTGACTACTGCCTACCTAGGGCCAATCTACCTACCTGTAACCTACCTGCCTGAGACCTGCCTAACTACTGCCTACCTAGGACCAATCTACCTACCTGTAGCCTGTCTACCTAACTGAGATTTGCCTAACTACTGCCTACCTACCTAAGACCAATCTGCCTACCTATCTGAGGCCTATGTACTGCCTACCTACCTGGGGCCTATGTATTGCCTACCTACCTACCTACCTACCTACCAGGAGCCTACCAACCTACCTAATGGGGTCTACCTACCTGGTAATATGATTCTGAGGGGTACAGGCCATAGCTGTAACACAATCTCCAGGGGGTAAATCCTTTGTTCCTCCCCTCTATGAGACTGGGCCTCTAGGCTATGGCCTATACCTCTGTGCCACCTCTTGGAGGTTTGTACAGAGGTTGGAGGCAGGGAGTGAGGTGCATGATAAGCGAGGATTCTAATATATGTGTCCAAATCTGCAGGGACAAGTGGTGGCCGTGAAAAGTCATCATGGCTTTCAGAACAAAAGGGAAAGTCAACGACTCACCAGAGAAATGTCACCTGTGAGTCACAGGATGTAACTGCCCTGTAATCACTTATAAATCTGCAGAGTCTGTGTATTTATAACTATAAGGTGCCTGTATTTTGGTAATATACAGTCTGTAGAGCACCTGTGTACACTGATACCTACCATTATATAGTCGCTCTATGGCAGTAATATTGCTCTTTGTATAGTGATCTTTATTCAGTAATAGTATAGAGGTATTATTCAGTCACTATGAGGTGGTAATTTGTGGTCGGGTTCTAGCAGTATAACCAGGTCCTTATGTAGTAGCGTTATTGGTAATGTTGGTCTTGGTATAGTGGGATTTTTATGGTAGCAATATGATGGTGATATGTATGGTGAGGTATTTTCTCCTTGTATTATCTAGTAACTGCATGTCCCGGTAAATGTTTGTGGTCGGGGAGGTGGGGAGAGGGGGCCCCATTCCAAAGTTTGCTTTGGGGCCAGGTGTTTTCTAGTTACGCCCCTGCTGAGGTCCCAGTTGCTATGATTTTTATAGGAAGTGGACAACCCCTAATGCAATACATTCACTTCTGTAACTGCCTTTACCCTGGTTTGTTTTATTATGCTGTGCTTGTAAACGCCCCTCTCCCTTTTCCCCTCCAATATTTTAATTTGCAGACATTCTCTATTTCCTCATACCTGACAGTTTGTCTCCACTTGGGACTATGCTTTTGGTTACGGTACATATCTTATCTATAATAACCCAGGGTAATTATAACTACATTTTAACTATGTTGGCACTCAGTAGACTACTCTTGACCCAGCTAGACAATGCTGCAGTCAAAGGGCCAGTACCTAAGAACTTACCAAAGCCTTGAGAAAAGAGGGTTCTATAGGTGAACTGTCACATTTGCTACAGTGTTATATGTGGACATACCCTAATGCTGTATAGCATGCTGGATGTTCACCTTTAAATCCAGTTTATATGTTCTGCATTAGCTATGTTTTACTGATCCTGAGTTACATCCTATATTATACCCCAGAACTTCACTAAATATTCTCCTGCTATAGTCATTGCATACATACATTATTTATTCTGTACTGGTCCTGAGTTACAACCTGTATTATACTCCAGAGCTGCACTCACTATTCTGCTGGTAGAGTCACTGTGAACATACATTACATATCCTGTACTGATCCTGAGTTACATCTTCTATTATACTTAAGAGCTGCACTCACTATTCTGCTGGCGGAGTCACTCTGTACATGCATTACTTATCCTGTACTGATCATCAGTTACATCCTGTATTATACTCCAGAGCTGCACTCACTATTCTGCTGGTGGAGTCACTGTGTATATACATTACATTACATATCCTGTACTGATCCTAGTTACATGCTATATTCTACTCCACAGCTGTATTCTCTATTTTCATTGTGTACATACATTACTTATTCTCTGCTGATTCTTAGGTACATCCTGTATTTCTTTTATTAAAATTTTAAAAACATAACAATAAATAAATACAAAACTTGACCGAAAATGCTGAAGCCAATATACAGGACAATGCACCTCATCACGTTTTTTACTATTCACTGTCCAGACCAACATTCACTGGGCACACAAAAGCCAACTATTTACAATATTTACACTACTATAATACAATATATAATTACAACCCAAGATGCCCTGGCCCGGTTGTATACGAAGAAAAAAAAAGAGAAAAAAAAAGAAAAACAAACCTAACAACAACAACAAAAGCACACCACAATTTCTCTCTTTTTTTTTTTTTCCTTTCCCTTCTCCTCCTTCCCCTTCCTCCACAACAAACCAATAACCAACATTAATTATTATGTAATGATCCTGAGTTAAATCCTGTATTATACCCCAGAGCTGTACTTACTATTATGCTGGTAGAGTCATTGTGTACATATATTATATAATTTATCCTTTACTGATCCTGAGTTACATCCTGTATTATACTTCAGAGCTGCACTCACTATTCTGCTGGTGGAGTCACTGTGTACATACATTACATTACATTATCCTTGTACTGATCCCGAGTTATAGCTTGTATTAATGTCTAAAGCTGCACTCACAATTCTGTAGGTTTCAGAGCTGAAATCTTTATGCACTCTCCTTTAGTCAGTATCACCAAAGGGCTCAGTCCATTGATTTGCTTTCTGGTAAGCTTCTTATTTACACAAAGCACTGTACAATTATTTGAGGAAAATTGTACTGTTGCCTTGAGTTGTAGGAGTTCATCTATTCTGCTTACTGTTTTTCTAGCTTCCAGCAGAACTGTGCATATAGCATTAAAGTACTGTTACTCAAGAGTCAATGACAAATTAAGTGACTCAATTTGTATGGCAATGCGTTCTATGTAAGATGGAACTGTAAAATGGTGTTTGGAGGTTAATAAACCTTAAAAGAATACTGGACACAAGCACAGTGGTTTGTAGATTTCCGATTACAAGACTTTCTGTGAACCCTTTTAGGTAACTATCATTTTTAAAAACCCTGACATGAGGCAGATACATATAGCTGGAATCTTCCTGAAACCTTCAACACTGGGCTTGATCCTCTTGCAGCACATTTATCAAGGAAGTTGTGCCAGAATTCTGGCACAATTTTCGCCAAAATAATGGTGTACATGTTTTAGAACAAAAAACACCCCAAGAAAATCACTTAACTACTAGGATATTATAAAGAAACTATATTAAAATATAACCTTTAATAAATATGATATAAAAGACATTAAATCACCTATATTATCCCTACATAACCCTAGAAACAACTGTACATAGAATCTAACCTATCCAATAAATTAGCGCAACCGCCCCAAAAAGGGCGCCCCCACCAGGAACCTACTCCATTTCTACACTATCCCTAATGTCCCCCACTCTTCTCAAGAAATACTGGAAATAAACAATAAAGGGGACCATAAATAATCTACATAAAATAGATATACTCCACTATATTCAAAATTACATCTTAAAGTATTCTGCTAATCATAATATAAAGCTAGCAGAAATCTTAGAGTAGTCCACTAATAGTAATATAGGCAGCACAATCTATAGGTTGGTCCAGTCCTTGGATTTATTGGTCGTTTTGTTGGTGTATGTACATGTTTTACACCACATTTCTCATTCATTCTAGACAGTTTCTAGCCACTTCTGTGTCTCGTCTGACAAAGGAGTGCGGTCTCAACAAGAATTGATGTGGTTTCCCAGAGAGGGGGCGTGGCTTGTTGTGCACCATCATGGGCCACAAATTGTGCCAAAATGTTTCTGTTAGTGGTATACAGTAAGCCAACTTAAAAATGGTGTAAAAATAGTTTACCAATACAATGTTGTTGACCTCTTTCTAATGAATCTACTGCCTGTGCTGGAGTGAATCTTGGGCGCCTTGCTCTCCACCCTAGTACCATCAACACCTATTGGAAGTCACTCCCATAGTACGACTTATAATCCAAAGCTTCAATTCTTTATTGTGCTTATCTTCAGCATTAAAAAGCATATGTGAATGCTATTTCAACATAGATATATAAAAATTAGTGTGCACTTGCGGTTTCACGATCTCCAGTCCTAGAGTATTAAAGTGTAAGTCCCTATAGGATCTCTTGCAGTGTTCACAGCATGATCAGTTTCAAACCTGCTGCTCGCTCCCCTTTCTCAAGCGTGTGCACTCGTTCGTCTGTCTGCTATTTAAACTTTATCGGACTGTTACATATAATAGAAACTTATTTTTAGGGCTTGTTCACACGGCGCTTTTGTGATCCGTTTTACGGATCCGTTTTACGGATCCGCAAAACGGATCTAACAATTGTCAGTGTGATTAACATTGAGTTGAAAGGCAAAAGCGCATCGCGTCCCACGGGAGATCATCGATGCGCATTTGAGAGCACTCCTGCACTGCGCCTTTTCGCATCGCTTTAAGAATTGACAAGTCATTCTTATTGCGTTTTACCACAACTGAAATCCCATAGGAGATAATGGGTCCGCTTTGGCACTTGTCCAAAAGCGGCTCCACACTCCGGTACGTACAGCTGCGCTTTGCACCTGAAACGATGCGAAAAGCCACTGGGAGGCTTACGGGATCGCTGGGAGAAGGAGGTGCGCGCAGCTGAGCGCATGGTGAGGCGGCGGCGGCGCAGGTGTGCGGCGAGGTGGCGGCGGCGGCGGAGGAGGAGGTGAGCGGCAGCGGTGACATGAGATGAATGGGAGCTGGGGCGGTGGTGACATGAGATGAATGGGAGCTGGGGCGCGGTGGACATGAGATGAATGGAGCTGGGGCAGAGATGAACTGAATGGGAGCTGGGGCAGAGATGAGACATGAAAGGAGCCGGGGCATGAGACGAGACTGAAAGGAATCCGGGGCGAGAACGAGACATGAATGGGAGCCGGGGCAGAGACCAGACATGAAAGGGAGCCGGGGCAGATACAAGAGAGAGAGAGAGAGAGAGATTCTGAAAACGCATCCGAAAAGCGGATGCGTAAAACGCAAGTGAAAAATGCGATTCAAACGGATCCAACTAAAGTAACCCAATGCTGCGTTTGGAGCGGATCCGCTTTTCGGATGCGCTTTTCAAGTGCCAAAAACGGATCCGTAAAAAAGGATCCAAAACGCCGTGTGAACAAGCCCTTAATATGCTGTTGCAAAATACAAAACCTACTACCCAACAAACAATAACATACATAGGAAGACGAAACTTAAAGAAAAGATCACAGGAAAACATTAAAATTACATTCTCATTTAAGAGAACCTTGTCACATAGATTATTCCCACTTGCTGAGGGCAGAAGAAGGCGTGTCAGACCTGCTGTTTCAGCACTGTGTTCCCTCTATTCTGTAAGATGCTGTAAGTTTTCGTGTATTTCAAGCTCAAAACTGCAGTTTTTCAGCCAGAAGAGTCCTTCAAAGAGTCCGTTTTTTTCAAACCCGGCCATTCGGTGGCTAGCCCCGCCCACCTCAACTGACAACCTATTACTTTGAATAGGTAGAAACATGTGAAATAACTGTCAGTGGGCGGGCTAGCCTTTGGTGTGCGGGACAAACTCCTGCTCAAGATTAAGATTTAAGGGGTAAATTCTATAAAACTGCTGCATCTTACATAATAAGGCACACAGCGCTGGAACAGCAGTCTGACCACTAGCTTGTGCTGCCCTCAGCAAGGGGGGCATAACCTATGTGACAGGTTCCCTTTAACCCTTTCAAGATTAGCGTGTCTAACGTAAAAATCCAGTAAACCTCCCTTTGCAGGAGTCGTTTCTTAACTTGTTGTTCATCAACACAGAACACTTGTTCAATTATTTGCCATCTAAGGTCACAAACATTGTGTCTTGCTTCTTTAACCCCTTCACGACCTTGGCCGTATCCATACGTCCAGGTGGTTTGGGGGTTCACGTACCTGGACGTATGGCAACGTCCTGAGGAACGCGCGAACTCTAAGGCAGAGTTCGCGCGATTCGCGCGGGTGTCAGTGTATATTACAGCTGACAACCCGCACCATCGGCCCGACCCCGACGCTCGGGGGGGGCTCGGTTAACCCCTTAATTACGCGACGATCCTGGTCGCAATAACTAAGGGAGACGCAGGAGGAGATCGCTCCTCCTGCGTCTGTGTCGGCGGTAGCAGCGCACGGATCGGTCGATCCGTGCAGCTCCTGCCTCCTACAGACACCACGAAGGCAGAGAATGCCTCCGGGTTGTCTGTGACGTCACGATGCCCGGCCGTGCCCTGTGTGGCAGTCCCCGGCATCGTGACTGACAGTTACCATAGGAACCATCATAGCAACAAGCTATGTACGATTCCTATTGAATGAAGATACTAAAGATCTCTCATTCAAACCCATGGGGAAAAGTAAAAAAAATAACGTGAAAAAGTGAAAAAAAAATGTAAAAAAAAAAGTGAAAAACATGTAAAACACAACACAAAAAATAAAATAAAATACTACAACTCCCTTTTCCCCTTTACAAACGCCATCGCCCCAAAAATGATCAACAAGAAATAAAGTCCCCAGATTTGGTATCGCCGGTGCGTAACGAACCTGCCCTATAAATCTGTCGATGTTAATTAAACCCGTACGTGAACGCCGTAAAAAAAACACCAAAAAAACAATCACAGAATAAGATTATTGTTCATCCCGCAGCACAATAAAATGGAAATAAAAAGCGATCAAAAAACTCCTATAAACGCCAAGTTGTACCAATTAAAACGTCATTCATCCCGCAAAAAAAAACTCCCATACAGCTCTGTATACGGAAAAATACAAAATGTATAGCACTCACAAGATATCGATGCATAAATATTGTTTTACACACTAAAAACACTTTTCTTTTTTTTTTTAAAGTGCTTCAGCTTAAAAAAACTATATAATTATGGGGATACGCCTAATCTGATGCGACCCCAAAGAGTAAAGCTAACTTATCACGGATACTGCATGGTGAGCCCTGTTAAAAATAAAAAATAAAAAGACACTACTAGGATTGCAGTAGTTACCTTCACCCTGGCCTCCAAAAAATGGATTTAAAAGCGATCAAAAAGCCTTGTCCCCCAAAAATTTATACTAATAAAAACGTCAACTCATCTTGCAAAAAACAAGTCCCCTACACAGCTCCCAAGCACATAAAAATGTATAAGTTATGGCTCTCGTACTACGGCATGCAAAACATATTTTTTTCCTGGTTGAATAAAAGTGTTTTTTATTGTATAAAAGCAGTAAACATAAAAAAAAACAAATTGGGTATCGGTTTAATCGTATAGACCTCTTAGGTAAATGCTACCATGTCATATATACCAAACAGTGACCGCTATAAAAAATAACAAATAAAAAACACACCAAGATACTGTATTTATGTTCAAAACATCTCAGAAAACCTTAATAAAAAGTGAACATAGCATCATATGCACCGCATAATGGTACCAATAAAAACTTCAACTCATCCCGCAAAAAAAAAGTCCCATACACAGCTCGCACCAGCAAAATAAAAAAGTTATGGCTGTCAGAAAGGACAACAATAAAAACGCATTTTTTTATAGACTAATTTCTACTGTGTAAAAGTAATAAACAGAAAAAAACTATATAAAATCAATATCATGTAATTGTACCGACCCCCATGTAAAGTTCTCAGATCACTTACATTGCACGGCGAAATGCTGTAAATTGAAACTCAAAAAACATGACCGAAACTGCCTTTCCCCCCCCATTTTCATTGCCCAAAGCTAAAAAAAAACTATGGAACACCTGTAGGCCTAAAATGCAGAATACATCCCTAGATGCGATTCCCTGAGGGTGTTGAATCTAAAATGGGGCGACTTCTGAAGGTTTCGCCTGTTCAGCTACTTTGGGGGCTTTTGCAAATGCGACAAGGCCCCACCATAAATCTGCGTTCCAAAAGCCAAATACGCTCCCTCCCTTATCCGCCCTGCCAGCGCCCAAACAGCAGTTTTTAACACCACATAGTAGGGTAGGTGCCGAACTTGGAAGAAATTGCTTAACAAAGTTTAGGGTTCTTTTTTCCAAATTCCTTGTATATATGAAACATATTAAAGCTAAAATTGCAAATTAATTGGAAAAAAAATGTTTTTAATTTCACAGCCTTATGCTAAAAAAAATTTGTGATTCACGTGTGGGGTCATATACTCAATGCACCCCTGGATAAATTCCTTAAGGGTGTAGTTCCAATAGCGGTCTATTTAGGAGTGTATATTAAGTTTTAGCACCTTAGGGTGTCCCCAAACCTGAAATGGCGCCTAAGATACAAATCGTATTGAAAATGAGACTCCAGAGTAAAGTAGGTGCACCTCCTATTCAGGGCTTAATGGTTGAGCCAAATAACGCACTAGGCCACAATGGATATCTCTAAAAACGGCAGACCTGGAGAATTAGGATATAAAGTTGCATTTTCCTGGTCACATTTACTGTATCCAGTGAATCACTGGATAAAATAATTGAAAATCTGCAAAAAAGAGAAATTTGAAATTTCACCTCCACTATTTCTTTAATTTCAGTGAAATATCTAAGGGTTTATCAAACTTCCTAAATAGTGTTGTAAAATACGTAAAGGTTCTAGTATTCATCATATGTTGTCACATATGGGGGTATCAACATGCAGGCCCCTCAAAGCACGTCAGAACTGGACAGGTCCCTAAAAAAAATGTATATAGCAAATTATCTTGAAAAATGTGAGAAATTACTACTAAATTTCTAAGCCCCCAATGTTGTTAAAAAAAAAAAAAAAAAAAGATTTAAAAAAGATGATGCCAAATTAAAGTATACATGTGGTAGATGATAGTTATAAACTAATTTTGTTTGGGGGGGGGGGGGAAATAATTCATCTGTCTTGCACGCAGAAATTTTTGCAACTTATCAAAATCGCAAATTTTCAAAAAATCATGAAAATTTTAAATTTTTCAAACAAACAAGGATTGATGGATAAAATTTCTTACTAACATTAAATCACAATGTGTCAACGGAACACAAACACTGAATCATCAAGGCTAGGTAAAAGTGGTCAAAAAAGTTATTCTCACATAAAGTGACATATGCCAGATTTCAAAAATAGGCTGTGTCAGGAGGTCAAAACAGGCTGGGTCCTAAGGGGGATAAAGGGAACCTGTCCACATAGGTTAATGCCCCCCATTGCTGAGGGCATGTTAAAGGTTAGTGACAGACATGCTATTTCCAGTTTGTGTCCCATAATCTGTATGATGGCAGCAATTATTGAGAGCATTAAACCCCTCAAATCTTATTCATTAGTAGGTGTTAGCCCCGCCCACCAAAGGCTAGTCCCGCCCATTGACAGTTATTCACATGTTTCTACCTATTCAAAGTAATAGATTTATCAGTTGAGGTGGGCGGGTCTAGCCTCAGATAGGCGGGGTTTGGAAAGAACTGAAACTTTGACTCTCTTCTGGCTGAAAACTGTAGATTTTTGCACTAAATACTCAAAACCTACAGCATCTTACAGAATAAGCGTGCATGTCTGACACTACCTTGTTCTGTCCTCAGCAAGGGGGGCATAACCTATGTGACAGGTTCTCTTTAAAATGCCTAGCTATTGAAGTCTCCTTGTATTTTTCTTCATCCTATTTAATACTGGCAGTCTGAAGTGTATCGTAATCCTCAGTTTTTTCTCTAAAACGTCTAATACTTGATTTATGCTCATTTAGCCTAATCTTGATGTTACGTGACGTTTGTCCAATATATAACATCCCGCATGGACATTTTATAGAATAAATCACATTTTTTTAATCACACGTGTGATATCCTTTCATTTTAATTTTGTGTCCCTTTGTTGAGTGTATCACTTCAGGACCTTTGATGATCCCTAAACAATGTTGACATGATAGACATGCAAACGTACCTGCCTGTTTAATACCAAAGTTTTCTGTGTATCTTCCTTTTTTTTAATTAAGTCTGCCCTGATAAGATCATTACCTATTCTTTTTCCTTTTTTATAAACAAACTTAGGAACTGCATCGAACATCTTCCCAAACTTTGGATCTTTTTGTAAAATCTTCCAACCCTTTTTAATAGTGTTACAATTAATACTGGAATGACTATCATACGTTGAAATAAATAATAACTCGTTATTATCATGTGGTCCATTTTTCTTTGCTCTTAAACTTTGTACATCCATCATGCCTACTTGTCTACCTGTTTCCTCCAAAACCGATCTATTATAACCTTTTTGGCCAAATTTTTCAACCATCAATTTCATATTTTTTTTGATAATCTTCTTCATCTATACAAATCCTTCGGATTCTAATAAACTGGCTTTTTGGTATTCCCTTAAACACCTGCGGTGGATGGAAACTCTCTCTCTGTAATTGTTTTTGTCTGTTTCCTTATATGAAGTGGTACATAAACGATCTCTCTGCTTCACAACCTCAATGTCAAGATCTTGTATCTTATTTCTACTTATGGTAATTGAATAGAGGAATGACAGTTATTCAAATAGGTAAAAAACTGACTAACAACTCCTCCAATCCATTCTACAACATGAACACATCATCCACGTACCGTAGCCAACCACGAATTGAGGGGCAAAGTAAAAAATAGAAAAGACTTTTTTAAACCGGGCCAATTTTATCAAGACTATGATAATGTGGTGCTTTATAAAACTGTCTAGTCTAACGTTACACTTTCTAAGAGTTAGCCAGTATTGATAAATCTACCCCATAGTCTTTATCACATCTGAAGGGCATTTAATTCTCCGGCAGACCAGGACCTAGTGACTTGGCCATAAAATAGTCTTTCACCACATATAATTCCAGCCTTCTTTGACAACCTGCACACACCGAGTTTTGGACCCCTGCTGTGTTTTCCACTGAAGCATTCTCAAGGTAAGCTGGTGTATTGCTTTATATGGCCCGGGTTCTCTTTATAGTAAATACAGGGCTTTGTCTGCATTACCTATTGAACTGATGCTTGTGATACATAGTCCAGTCACATTATTATGACCACTTCCTACTTTCAGCATCAGCAGCTTGTAGCTCATGAAGGAAGTCACATGTCGTGAACTGGCATGCTGGGTGTATAAGGTGTTTTGCTGTGGTGACAGTGTATGAGTGGACGCCCTGACAAATAAGCAATGTATAAACTGTGGAGAACCACGTGTTATTGAACATCAGCGATGAAGGTGCGCAAGGCCTGACCAATACGCTACAGTGGAGCAGTTAACCACCAAAATTAACCAGGGTGCTACCAGACATGTGTCTAAAACAAAAGAACAGTGAACCTTACTGCAAATGGGGATCTAAAGCAGATGGATGGCCACTGCTTCTCTGATAAAAAAGCAGTGGCCATCCATCTGCTTTAGAGCAAACACCTTGCAACCATTGTTGGAAGAACACAAGCTGGTGGTGGCATTTTTTAAAAGTGGTTTATCTGAGCCTGGATTGTTGCTTTGTAGCTAGAAAGTGCTAAATCTATGACCCTCAGTAGAACAGGTTCATAAATTCAGGCGCATTATACACTACAAATGCGCTAAAAAAAATAGCGCCTGGGCCCCAAAAATCATACATGTTGCCCATAGTGTTTTAAGAGTTTGCAAAGGTGTTTCACACTGTCCCTCATGTCTATTACGTAAATTAAATATATGGTTAGAAGTATTAGGTGTAACTGGGGAAAAAACTGGCCCATCGGATCGTACTCAAGAGGGTGGGTACTGGGTCCTTTTTTTCAATGATTTTTTTTGATATAGGGAAGGGATTATTACAGGTTTCTATTTTTTTCAGAGACACTAAGTTTTTAGTCAGGGTCGGACTGGGACGCCGGGGGGCCAGGGAAAACCCCCCGGGGGCCCCCCCCCTCCCGAGCCATTGGGGCCCGGAGGCAGTGCC
>JAODAL010050841.1:0-27107 GCA_025379985.1 Phyllomedusa bahiana | reverse complement strand
CCACAAAGGGGGGAAAATGACACGGGTTTGTATCACGGAAACAGCCACAGGAGCAGTATGAGGTCAGAAGGGCACAATGACACAGGTTGGGTCACAGCAGCAGCCACGGGAACAGCATGGGGTTCAACGGGGGCCAAAAAGACACGGGTGTAGGCCCACGGCAGCACCCAAAAGCAGCAGCATGAGGTCAACAGTGGCACAAATGACACAGTGTTTAGGTCAGGGCGCACCACAGCAGCAGAAATCGGGGTTTCCAGACAGGGGGCAAAAAGACTTTCCGGAGGGGAAAAAAACGGGAAAAATTTTTTTTTTTAAGGTCCACAGAGTGGAGAAAATAAACACATGTTTAGGCCGGCACCCAGCCACATGGAGCTTTTCATGAGGTCAGACAGGGGCACAATGACACATTGTGTAAGTCCCCGGGCAGCGGGCAGCATGAATCAAAACAGGGGCAAAATTTACACAGTGTGTAGGTCACAGGGGCAGCCCCCAAGCAGCAAAATGAGGTCAGACAGGGGCAAAATTTACACATTTGTAGGTAAACGGCAGCAGCCAAGCAGCAGAAATGAGGCCCGACAGGGGGAAACAAGGGACTTTTCTGGAGGGGGCAAAAACCGGAGTACCCACAGAGGGGGACAATGCCCACAGTGGGGAAAGGTAAACGGCAGCAGCAGCATGATTTCAACAGTGGCATAAGACATTCTGGAGGTGGCAAAAACAGGAGTGGGGCCACAGAGGGGGGACAAGACACAGTGTGGAGGTCACGGAGCACCACAGAGCAGCAAGATTTTCAACAGTGGCACAATGACACAGGGGGAGGGGGGTTGGAAAATCCCAAATTCCCTGGTAAAAAGGGTTTTGTTTACAGATGGGAAACGCCCAGCAATTTTTTTGGCATCATGCGGGTGGGGGCATCAGAATAGTGGCGAGGCAGGAGTTTAAACCCCAAAGACTCATTTCCACATTTTTGGGTGGGGGTGTCAGGGCTGATGAAGTCTGACGCCAAGGCATTGGTTGTGGAAATCCGGGCCGACCCACGCCTGTATAAAATTTTTAAAAAGGGTCAGTCTTCACCCTTCCCCGTGGACAAGGGTTTTCTCCTTGGGCAAAACGAGGGCCCCCCCGCCGCACTGAACACCCGCTCTGATCCACCCCAATTTGGCCGGGCAGGACAGCTTCCCCACTCAAATTTGGCAAGTTGGGGCCCCACACATCCATTTTGGGGGCTGCCCATTAGTCGAGGGGATCTTCTAACTGGGATGGGCAAGTGCTGTCCAAGTGGGCAAACCAAAACCTTTTGGGTTTAGGGATTTCCCCCAGGCCTCTGCTGCGGCTGCTGGCGACTCCCCCTCCTCACAAAGGCGGGTAAAGGGAAAACTCCTCATCAGGGGATTTCCAAAACTTGGGTTACTGCTAAAGGAAGCTGGACTGCTCGTACCCCCCCCCCTTTCCCCCAGCAGCCGGGGCAGTAGTCCCGAGTGCGGGGGGGAACCCCCCCCCCGGTCAGACCTTTAAGGAGGTACGATGCCGCACATAGGCACGGCCAACTGATTACGGAGGATTTCCCTATAGTATTTGAGTTTTGTCCTCCCTCTCAATAGCTTGGAAAAAGGCTCCCATTTTGGACCGGTAGCGAGGGTCCAATTGGGTGGAGAGCCAGAAGTCATCCCTCTGCCGGATGTTGACTATTCGGCTGTCACTAGCCAGGCAAATAAGCATGATGCGGGCCATCTGCACAAGTGACTCCGAGGGGCTCCCTGCCTCCATTTCCACTGTATACTGCCACGGTGCTTGGGGGTCATCTGCCTCGTCTTCCTCATCTCCATCCACCTCCTCCAGCTGCTCCTGCTCCTCCTCTCTTGTCACCTGGGTAGAAAATCCACTCATTACACCAGACAATGCTTCTGCTCCAATGTTCTCCTCCTCCTCCTACTCCATTTCAGTCCCCAACGGACTCATGTGGCCACGAGATGTCCGCCTGGATCATCAAAAAATCATTAATGGCCTTTCTCTGTTCATACAGTCAGTCCAACATGTGCAGGCTGGAATTCCAACGGGTGGAAACATCGCATATCAGAGTGTGTTGGGGGAGGCCGTTCTGCCGCTGCAACTCGAGGAGGGTGTTCCTGGCTTTGTACGAATGGATAAAGTGCATGCACAGTTTCCTGGCCATTTTCAGAATCTGCTGAAGATCAGTGGAAGTCTTCAGGAACCTTTTCACAACCAGATTGAACACGTGCGCCATGCAGGGCGCATGGACCATCCCTCCTCGGTGCAGCGCGGACACCATGTTCCTCCCATTGTCCGTCACCATGGTTCCGATTTGCAGTTGGCGCGGAGAAAGCCACACATCGATTTCTTGCTGCATGACGCGGAGCAGTTCCTCCCCTGTGTGACTTCGCTCGCCAAGGCAAGCCAGGTGTAGAACTGCGTGACACCGCTGTGCCCTACACATGTGTTATGATGGAGCAGTACATGTGGAGATGGTGGTGGTGGTGGCGGAGGTGGAGGCGGACATTGGCGCAGGAGCAGCAGTTTGACAACGTGGAGGAGAAATCGGCGTTTCCTGTCCAAATTGTTGGTGTGCCTGGGCCGGAAGCACATTCACCCAGTGGGCCGTAAAGGACATGTACTGGCCCTGACCGTAGTTACAGCTCCAGACGTCTGCGCTGCCATGCACCTTGGAACAAACCGATAAGCTTAAGGACTGGCCCACCTTCTGTTCTACATATTTATGAAGTGCTGGTACTGCCTTTTTGGAAAATAAATTACGGCTTGGAACTCTCCATCTTGGCTCAGCACAAGCCTTTAGTTCTCTGTATGGTGCAGAGTCCACCATTTGGAAAGGGAGGGACTGCAGTACCAACAACTTGGACAGGAGCACGGTCAGCTGCTGCACCTTAGGATGGTTGGACGCATACTGTTGTCTCTTTGCAATCGCCTCGCTGAACGACTGCTGGCGCCATGAGTAGCGAGGAGCAGGAGCATCTGGACCGGGAGATGATGTCAAAGAGAAACAGCTCCCTTCTGCAGAGGTGGTGGAGCCTTGACTGGCTGCAATGGCATGCGTGCCACTGGGCGCTGCTGCTGCTGTTGCTGCGGCGGCAGGATTGACCACCACATCTGAGCCACGTTTCTCCCAGGCCACCGGATGGTGACGCTGCATGTGTTGACGCAGGGCCGTGGTGCCAACGTTAGCTCCCTGGCCACGCTTCACTTTCTGCTTACAGATTCTACATATACCCATATTCGGCTCCTCCGGTGTCTTAGCAAAGAACTGCCACACCGCCGAGTATCGGATTTTACCGCCAACGCTGAGTGACTTCTGCCGCCGCTGCCTCGCTGAGCCCCTGTGCCGCTACTTTGTTGGACCTGCGAAGCGGGTTTTTTACCCTGTGGCCGCTTTGCTCCCGACCTCACACTGCTGCTATCCTGCTGACTCACGGCCACACGACCCACTTGCTGGCTGCGCCGCTGCCTGACGCGCAAGCTGACGCCCTCTTCTCCTGACGATGATGAAGCCCTTGCCTCACCCGGCTCCCAAGTGCGGTCGGCTACATCATCATCTATTTGTGTTTCATCGTCACTGCTGATCCACGCCTGCCGATCCACGCCTGATTCATCTTGACAAAGGTCAGTCGTTCCACATTTCCCGTGGACAAGCGGGTTCTCCTTGGGCTAACGATGGCCCCCGCCGCACTTAACACCCGCTCTGAGCACACTACTGGCCGGGCAGGACAGCTTCTCCACTGCAAACTCGGCAAGTTGCGGCCACACATCCAGTTTGGCTGCCCAGTAGTCCAGCGGATCTTTTAACTGGGGTGGCAGAGTGCTGTCCAAGTAGGCTACCACCTGTTGGTTCAGGGACTTCTCCAGGTCCTGCTGCTGCTGCTGGCGACTACCCTCCTCACTAGGCGGGTGAAGGAAGCTGCTCGTGACTCCAGACTTAGGTTACTGCTGATGGAGCTGGTTCTGCTCCTACCCCCCACCTTCCCCTAGTAGCCGCGGCAGTAGTACGTGAGTGCTGAGGAACCCCCCTGTCAGACCTGTTAGAGGAGGGACGATCCGCACATAGGCAGCGGCCAACTGATTACGGAGGATTTCCCTATAGTATTTGAGTTTGTCCTCCCTCTCAATAGCTGGGAAAAAGGCTCCCATTTTGGAGCTGCTATCCTGCTGCTATCCTGCTGACTCACGGCCACACGACCCACTTGCTGGCTGCGCCGCTGCCTGATGCGCAAGCTGACGCCCTCTTCTCCTGACGATGATGAAGCCCTTGCCTCACCCCGCTCCCAAGTGCGGTCGGCTACATCATCATCTATTTGTGTTTCATCGTCACTGCTGTCCTCATCACCGGTCTTGGTATGCAGAGGCTGACCCCTCACAACATGACCTCCCATGCCACTCTCAACATCTATACTTTGCCGTCTACTGCAAGAAGCAGGGGATATTGGCCCCATTTCTTCGCTGCCAAGTAGCTGCTGACTGCCCTCCTCAAATTGTTCATCCTCGCTATATAGTGGCGCTGAGCCCAGACCACATAGTAGATCTCTGGCTGAGGGAACCGGATGGGACAGAGGCGGGTTGAGGACAGGTGAGAGCTGCTGACCCGCTCCCGGGCCATGCCAACTAAGGGTTGTGTCTGACGTTCCCACCGACTCTTGGCTGGGGTTGTCAGATGTCATATGGGAGGAAGTGGATGACCTAGTCAACCAATCAAGAACCATTGGTAGTCAGTACACTGCCGCTAGATGACAGCGGCAGTTGTGGCCTCACCGAGTGACCCCTGCTGCGACGTCCCCTTGCTGTGCTGTGACCTGCTACAGGAATGTTTGTGCCTCTGCCACTCGCAGGTGAAGAGCCTGCCACCTCTCTGTCTGACATACTGTTTGTTCTAAAATGTACAGACACTGTTTGATGAAGATATCTGTATATGATAAATACACACCCTGTATTTGACGCCAAATAGACCCACTAAGAAGCTTGGGTAACCCTTGGATATAAATGCGCTCCACAAATGGGCAGGAAAAATTGACTTGTATGTGCCGTTTAAAAACTCTGTATATTTTACTGAATATAAAAGCACAAACAGGCTTAATTAACCTTTGGATATGAATTATGCTACAGAATTTCTTTTGTGGCGGTGAAAAACAAAGTTTCTTTTACTGAGTACAACAGCAGAACAACGCTTAATTAACCCCTGGATGTAAATTTCGCAAAAGAATTGAGCAGCCAGAAACTACTAGCTGTGTAGCGTATTACAATTGCATGTTTTCTACGCTACACAACAAGAGAAAAAATTGTAATTAACCTTCTTGTGTGAATTATGCTACAGGAAAATTTTATTTGTTGGCGGTGAAAAAGACGGTTTCTTGGAGTCACAACAGCAGCAGAACAACGCTTAATTAACCCCTGGATGTAAATTGCGCAAAAGAATTGAGCAGCCGGAAACTACTAGCTTTGTAGCGTGTTACAATTTCGTGTTTTCTACGCTACACAACAAGAGAAAAAATTGTAATTAACCTTCGCTTGTGAATTATGCTACAGGAAAATTGTATTTTTTGGCGGTGAAAAAAGACGGTTTCTTGGAGTCACAACAGCAGCAGAACAACGCTTAATTAACCCCTGGATGTAAATTGCGCAAAAGAATTGAGCAGCCGGAAATTACTAGCTTTGTAGCGTGTTACAATTGCGTGTTTTCTACGCTACACAACAAGAGAAAAAATTGTAATTAACCTTCGCTTGTGAATTATGCTACAGGAAAATTGTATTTTTTGGCGGTGAAAAAGACGGTCTATTTTTGTCACCACAGCACAAAAACAACGCTTAATTAACCCCTGGATGTAAATTGCGCAAAAGAATTGAGCAGCCGGAAACTACTAGCTTTGTAGTGTGTTACAATTGCGTGTTTTCTACGCTACACAACAAGAGAAAAAATTGTAATTAACCTTCGCTTGTGAATTATGCTACAGGAAAATTGTATTTTTTTGGCGGTGAAAAAGACGGTCTATTTTTGTCACCACAGCACAAAAACAACGCTTAATTAACCCCTGGATGTAAATTGCGCAAAAGAATTGAGCAGCCGGAAACTACTAGCTTTGTAGCGTGTTACAATTGCGTGTTTTCTACGCTACACAACAAGAGAAAAAAATTGTAATTAACCTTCGCTTGTGAATTATGCTACAGGAAAATTGTATTTTTTGGCGGTGAAAAAGACGGTTTCTTGGAGTCACAACAGCAGCAGAACAACGCTTAATTAACCCCTGGATGTAAATTGCGCAAAAGAATTGAGCAGCCAAAAATGAAGTGGTATTTGTATTATAAAAACGCTGTTTCTTTAAATGAATACAACAGGAACTGGCTTAGATGCCCCTTGGATATTCAATGTGCTGTGAGCAGATAGCATTAACATGTATATGCACTGGACTTCAGATCCAATACACCAAAAAATCAGAAATAGAACATTAAGAGAAGCAGTCTCTGAGACAAGCTGAGACACCCCACAAAAATCGCTGTATAAAAATCAGTTCTTCAGTAACAATCAGCTGCGGCAGCACCTTCCCTGATCAGTACAGTGAGAGCGGTATGAGCTCCCAGCGTCGCGCCCGGACTTATATAGTGCGGTGACGTCACAGAATCCCGCCGGTCTCTGATTGGCTTCATCTCTGCACATGTCATGCAGGCTATGCCCTTCTTCCTCCCAGAGTGCTTTGCCCCATGTAGCGCCATGTGCTCGCAGCCATTTTATCAATCAAAAGCACACTTCGTTCACCCGAAGTACCCCAAACTTCGACTTCGTTCAGAACCGAAGTTTTCCTGAAATTCTAAACGAATTCCACTTCGTTAGAATCGATTCGCCCATCTCTAGTAATAGTATTACAGAATGAATGCATAATTACTGTGTAAGGTACAAACGGTGGCACCCTTACTTTATGGGACACAAAGGGATAAACTTTTATTGTATGGTGCACTATAACCAACTGTGGAGCGCTATATATTTGGCATTTTTGTATTTAAGGCAGCTGTCTGTGTAGCTAACTACAGCGGGTTATAGATCAGCTATTGGAGAATCCTGATGATAAGTTCTGTGTGGATGGACGATGGTATAACTTAGATGAAAGGCTTTATACAGGATAGTCACATTATCAGAGACTGGGAAGGAAGCCGAATAAAAAGCACATTGGAAGAGGCCTGAAATCAGGCTGAAGATCAGACTGCCAATATATACAAGATATACACAGATTCTCACAGCAAATGGACAGTCTATTAAAATGGAAAACAAGTATGAGCATTGATGAAAGCATTACTGCTGCCTAAATAAGTTGGAGATATCAAGGAAAAAGGCCATTCCAGGACAGACACCCACAAACAAGAAGAAACCACATAGCTGACCAAACAGCTAAAATCAGTAGCCCGAACCAGGGTGAAAAACCTGGCTGTCATTGCTGCAGAGCTGCAAAGAAGAAAAACCATTGTAACGGACTGGGATAGTGGATCCACTGGACTGCCGCAAGCAGTGGTAGAGGCCACACCAGGGAGCGGAGTCTAAGTGGATCCTGGTTTCCACCAGAGCCCGCCGCAAAGCGGGATTCCACCAGGTCGCTACCCCTGATGTTCCCTGCTTGCGGACGCGGCCAAGGCACAACGCGGTACAGAAACGGCAGGCAAACTCGTAGTCGGGGTCGGGCAAGAAGGTCAGGGCAGGCAGCGATGGTTCATGGTCGTTAGACGGGCGTAAACAGAACCGGTACACGGAAAAGATGAGACAGAGTGACAGAAGGCTTCCTAGCATAGGTACAGGCACTATGGAATCGACGAGGTCAAGGAAGAGGTGGAGCCATTATATAGTGTCAGCGGCTGGCAACACCAATTACCAGCATGCTGGCCCTTTAAATTTAACAGAGCCGGCGCACGCGCTCTAGGGAGCGGTGACGCGCACAGTGGCCGGCGGATGGCTGTGACAGAGCAGGAGCGCGATCGGGTAAGTGAGAGCGCCGGAGAGAGTGAGTGCGCCTGCGAACCGCGGGGCCACTCGCACCAGGCGGAGACACGAGCGCGCGCAGCCCGGACGATGGGCTGCGGCGCTGCTCGTGACAACCATTTTAATATCCTGAAGAGTTGCAAGAACAGAAGGCAAGAAGACAAGAAGAAAAGAAGATTTGGTGTGAGAAGAATGAAATACTAACATCAGAAGTATTTTGGGCAGTTGGAAAGAGACCGTGTCTCCCAAAGACTCTTTATCCTGTTTTGGCCCAAGCAGCACATGGAGTCGCACACACTGTTATGGCTGACCTGGCTAACAAGGTTTGGTGTCCCTGGAGTGACTGCCATGTACACTCAAAGATCTCTGCTATGCGCAAGAAATAACGTGGGAAGAAGTGAAGACCCCACATTGCTACACTTACCAGAGCAGAGTGAGAGAGTTGGACCATGTCACTATTTGTATTGATCTTTTCTCTAGATGGCCTGAAGTATTCCTGATTGCTCAAGCAAGCTACAGCCAACAAGCTGCTGTCAGAATTGGTGTGCAGATATGGAGTTCATGAAGAAAAGTCATCAAGTCACACATTAACATATTTCACCAGAGAAGTGATGAAGAAAATCCTGGATTTGTTAGTGATAGGAAGGAAATAAAACCTTCCATACTGTTTATCATCCACACAGTAGCTGTAGGTAGAGAGGTAAATTTTATATATTTAGTAAGATAGGCCTCAGGCCATATGAGGCAATAGTTAGGTTTAGTTCTTATGTTAGGTTTATATTGTTTTTGCACTACAACTCCAAACACAACATAATGGTTTGACCTGACCTCTTATGTGACAGCATTTATAAAGCGCCAAACTAATATATGTTCTTGAGTTTTTGTCTCCCCTCCAGATCCTGACTTACTCTATATGAGTTGGAGCCAGGAGATTGGATGATCACTGAAAGAGACGGGAGGGGGCCCTAGAACCACTCTTTGATGGTCCCTATCAAGTACCGCTGTAAAGCCGGAGGGGAGAACCGAGTCGTAGCCGGATGACAGATGATTCTCCAGTACCTGTCTGCGTGCCAGAGCCGGAGCCAGATGGCTGATGATTCCAGTACCTGCCTGCCTAAGACAGGTGACAGATGATTCTCAAGTATCCGCCTAAGACGGATAACAAATGACTCCCTTACATGCTTGAGACGGAGGACTAAAGATTCCAGCACCTGAGACTGACTAGTAAGGATTCCAGAACCAAAGACTCGAGGTGGATTCAAGCATATTATTACCAAGAAAGGAGGGTCAAATAAAAACAGCCAGTGCATAACTAGGGACTGTCTGCCCAGGAAGCACCCTGGGACAACCCATTTGTCTCATTTCCTTAAGTACTCGGTTTGTGGTTGTGAAACATTTTAGTCCCTTGAAAAGAACTTTGCAAGACAAAAAAAAAAGATATTTACTTTTTTCCTTCTTTCTTTTTCCTTTCCAAAGAAACGTGCCATAAGTGACAGTATTTATAATGCATTCACATACTTAGAAATAGAAAGAACCACCAAAGTATTCCATAATCCTCATTACAATAGTTCACATGGAGGGCTACAAATTAGCCAACAAACCATGAAGGCACTCACAAGGGGGGATTGTGAGCGTGAGGTGTGAGGTTTCTTCAGGAGTGACCGTTCTTATGAATGGTCCATGCGCCTTGCATGGCGCATGTGTTCAATCTGGTTGTGAAAAGGTTCCTGAAGTCTTCCACCGATCTTCAGAAGATTCTGAAAATGGCCAGGAAACTGTGCATGCACTTCATCCATTCCTACAAAGCCAGAAACACCCTCCTCAAGTTGCAGCGGCAGAACGGCCTCCCCCAACACACTCTGATATGCGATGTTTCCACCCGTTGGAATTCCAGCCTGCACATGTTGGACCGACTGTATGAACAGAGAAAGGCCATTAACGATTTTTTGATGATCCAGGCGGACAGGAGTACTCCCCTGTGTAACTTTGATGTCAGCCAGTGGCAGCTCATGCATGACACCTGCCGTTTGTTGAGGCCATTCGAGGAGGCGACGTTATTTGTCAGTCGCCAGAAACTAGGGGATGAATAACGTCATTCCCCTGCTTCATGTCCTGGAACAGATGCTGAAAAATCTGTCAGGGCAGGGGACTGGAGACGTGGCGACTACATGAGTCCGGTGGGGACTGAAATGGAGGAGGAGGAGGACATTGGAGCAGAAGCATTGTCTGGTGAAATGCGTGGATCTTCTACCCAGGTGACAAGAGAGGAGGAGCAGGAGCAGCTGGAGGAGGTGGATGGAGATGAGGAAGCCGAGGCAGAGGACCCGCAAGCACCGTGGCACTATACCGTGGAGATAGAGGCAGGGAGCCCCTCAGAGTCACTTGTGCAGATGGCCCGCAGCATGCTGATTTACCTGGCTAATAAAAGCCGAATAGTCAGCATCCGGCAGAGGGATGACTTCTGGCTCTCCACCCTATTGGACCCTCGCTACCGGTCAAAAATGGGAGCCTTTTTCCCAGCTATTGAGAGGGAGGACAAACTCAAATACTATAGGGAAATCCTCCGTAGTCAGTTGGCCGCTGCCTATGTGCGGCATCGTCCCTCCTCTGACAGGTCTGACCAGGGGGTTCTTCAGCGCTCACGTACTACTGCTGCGTCTGCTGGGGGAAGGTGGGGGGGTAGGAGCAATACCAGCTCCATCAGCAGCAACCTAAGTCTGGAGTCACTGATGAGCAGCTTTCTTCACCCGCCTAGTGAGGAGGGCAGTCGCCAGCAGCAGCAGCAGGACCTGGAGCAGACCCTGAACCAACAGGTGGTGGCCTACTTGGACAGCACTCTGCCACCCCAGTTAGAAGATCCGCTGGACTACTGGGCAGCCAAACTGGATGTGTGGCCGCAACTTGCCGAGTTTGCAGTGGAGAAGCTGTCCTGCCCGGCCAGTAGTGTGGAATCAGAGAGGGTGTTCAGTGCGGCGGGGGCCTTCGTTACCCCAAGGAGAACCCGCTTGTCCACGGGAAACGACTGACCTTTGTCAAGTTGAATCAGGCGTGGATCGGCCAGGATTTCCACACACCAATTCCTTAGATTACATCAGCCATGACGCCTCACCCAAACTGTGAGAAATGAGTCTGGGGTCAAACTACCTGCCTCAGCCACTATTCTGATGCCGCCACCCGCCTGATGCCACACATCTGCTGACAGTTTCTCCATCTGCCACCAACCATCTTTACCAGGGACTGATATTGCCAACCACCTCCACACTCTTTCATTGTGCCACTTTATGACGTCATGCTGCTGCTGCTGTTGCTGGTGTCGTGACATCCACACTGTGTCATTGTCCCACTCTCTGACCTCATGCTGTTGCTCCTTCCGCCATCACTTCGACTCTCTGTCATTGTGTCACTCTGTGGCCTACTCCAGTTTTTGCCACCTCCAGAATGTCATTGTGCCACTGTCTGACCTCATGCTGCTGCCACCGTCACCTTCACTCTCTGTCATTGTGCCACTCTGTGGCCTACTACTGTTTTGCCACCTCCAGAATGTCATTGTGCCACTGTCTGACCTCATGCTGCTGCTGCCGTGACCTCCACACTGTGTCATTGTGCCACTCTGTGGCCTACTCCTGTTTTTGCCACCTCCAGAATGTCATTGTGCCACTGACTGACCTCATGCTGCTGCCGCCGTCACCTCCACTCTCTGTCATTGTGCCACTCTGTGGCCTACTACTGTTTTGCCACCTCCAGAATGTCATTGTGCCACTGTCTGACCTCATGCTGCTGCTGCCGTGACCTCCACACTGTGTCATTGTGCCACTCTGTGGCCTACTCCTGTTTTTGCCACCTCCAGAATGTCATTGTGCCACTGCCTGACCTCATGCTGCTGCTGCCGTGACCTCCACACTGTGTCATTGTGCCACTCTGTGGCCTACTCCTGTTTTTGCCACCTCCAGAATGTCATTGTGCCACTGTCTAACCTCATGCTGCTGCCACCGTCACCTCCACTCTCTGTCATTGTGCCACTCTGTGGCCTACTACTGTTTTGCCACCTCCAGATTGTCATTGTTCCACTCTCTGACCTCATGCTGCTGTGGCTACCGCCGTCACCTGCACACTCTGTCACTAATGTTGCCACCTGAGCTCTCAGCTTGTTTTTTTCCAGATTTCGCTGGCATGACTTTATCAGGCTACATTCCCGCTTGAGTTTATTGGTCAGTTTTGCCCTCTTAAGTGCTCAGGGAATTTTATAGTGAAGCGATTCTAAGAGCGGCGGCAGTCATGTGCGTGTCATACTACAACACACCAGTGTATGAAGACCAAACCAAGATCAATCTGCATATTTAAGCATGGCACAACGTTCTACAGCTCCCTGCAGGCTCTGTGCAGCCTGGAAATAGCTGTTTTTTAACGCGATTCGTCCCGAAGTATTTCGGACCAAATTTATTTTTGTCGGGAAATTCGGCGAAGTGACCGAATCGAATTTTTGAGAAATTCGCCCATCTCTATCTGTGACACATACCAGGGAAAGAGATATGAGACCGCAACTTGCTAACAATAAAACAGATTTGAGGCACCAGACCTGTGTGTAGTGTGCATAATTCTCACGCTCTCAGCTGAGACCAGTTTTACAATGCAATCTGGACAGAGACAACCAATTGGAAGGTGTGGAACAAAAAGAAAATTCTACACCTAATTAATTACCTTAACATAGTTATGACAAAAGTATCTTTAATGCAGAGTAATTGAGTCCCCTGTTGCACATGTCAGTTTCATTAATAGGGCAGATGGCGCAGTAACAGGCATTAAAGATAGCAGCAGGATGGGACATTTATGTAGGTTAGTAAAAGATAGAAAGGAGCCAAAAGATAGTGTTGGGGAGTCAATGATGTCTGGTAGAAAATTGCATACAGGTTGTGGCTGGAAGAAATCGTCATGGCTGTCTGGACTGGAAGGAAAAGAGGCAAAAAGTGAACAACTCCAATCAGTGAAGATGTCATTGGAATTAGCTGTACTGTATTTTTACATATGGTTTAAAGGGCTCTCGTGTAGAACTGGCATCTAACACTATATGGTAGCTGTATGGTGGTAACTTCAGTCTTTCTATAGTGTTTTTTTCAGTTATAGTATTGTATTGGTCTTTATAGTTTATAGTGACTTTTGTTCAGCAGCAATATAGGACAAAATGTAATCACATTATGGTGTAACATTAAGTGCTGGTATTGTGATGTTATGCAATAACTATAAATGTACATATATATATATTTTTCTTTGTGTAGGTGTGGAAGACATATGTCATGAGGTTTTTACCCCTGGAAGCACTATGAAACAGTGTTGAAGCACATTGCCTTCATCTGTGTTCTTGATATAATATTTACTGCCTCACATGTAACTTTGCGCAAACCAGTCCTTTAACCCTGCTGTTCTGTTCGGTCAAAAATGACCAAATTTGAAATTTTATATTTTTTTAAATATTCATTATACGGTTCTGAAACTTGTGGTTCATTGACTTTTCCTCATTTGAGGGGTTCTTACTAATAGCAGTTTTTTTTTTATTTATTTTTTGTTTACTTTTTGCTCCACGTCTTTTTTTACACTTATACTGTGTGGTCAAAAATGACCGATAGCCATTTATACTAATCTTCAGCCATTTTTTAAAAAAAATAAAGGAGATATAATCTCATTTTGGTCTATATACTACATCTACTACTATTTATCAATTTATCTAGGTCCTTTTGGTCCATGAAGAGTTACACATACATACATTTTCAAATTATGATACTGTAGATGGATTCCTTTCCAGTATAGTTATGTGCTGTTCTTATAGAAATGGTTTAATTCAATTGTCAACCTTTCACATGGTAAATGACACAAAAAAATAAAAAATAAGTTTTTTATTTCATTTTTCATTTGTTTATGAACAACCATGTTCACATACAGTATAATAATGCAAAAGAAATTCAAATAAAACACTTAAATTAGTTAAAAATCCAGACTTTAATAGGCCCGGTCAAAAATGACCGGAACATTATATGTGTATAGTAGTACCGAACAGAACAGCAGGGTTAAGGCATTATCAAAGACAAGTAAATGGGTCCTGTTTCCATTATTGCTCTGCCACATGAAAGTAACTCATATATAGTGTACTGTATACTGATGATACCAGTATATTTAATGGTGGTTAATGATTTATTACTATTTCAAACACCAGTCTCCTATTCGGTCTCACACAGCTCTAGATCTTTCATTGGAAACCTTACATAATGCAGCATTCCCTTTGGTTACAGATTTGTCATTTTTTCCTCTTTCCAGCTGCTTGATCTTGAGGGAAGCCATTAACACAGACATTATCTAGTCTCTTCATCAAACAAACAATGTTCCCATGATGCTGAGTAGAGTATGACAAGATATCTGAGGCTGTGCTTTCTTCTTGAATAAAACAAAATGACAAGTTATTTCAGCACAGATGATCAGCATTTGACAGGCTCATTGCAGACTGAAATATTACATATAGCTGGAAGAAAATAAGTATATTCACTGGGGGATATGTATCAATAGCTGGGATGCAGTAATGGTATCTGTAAGATTTGTTTCATTATCATGGGGGGAAAAGTGATAGAAACTGAAAAGTCAGCACTCCGTGTAACAGACAGATATGATTAAAAGAATCCGACTTGACTAAAAAATTAAAAGCCAGATGGACCCATAGGAAACAAGAAATTCCTTCCTACCTTATAATTACATTTATTTGGCATTTTTGGCAAACACAATTCTTAATGACCCCTTATAAATCAGTGCACACCATAAATCATTGCTTTGGAATCATCATCAATATAGTAGCAAACTACTAGTTAACAAGAACATTAGAAGATGAATGAAATGTCAGTATACACAGTGCCTTTAAAAACTTTACATTCAGCTACTGAGAGAGAGAGAATTTTTTAAGGCTTTTTATTACTTTCTGCAAAGTCAAAAGTTTACATGCACTAGGATTACTATGCCTTTAAACAATTTGGGACAGCCCATATAATGATGTCATGTCTTTGGAAGCTTCTGATTTATTGGCAATATCTGAGTTAGAGATACACCTGTGGATTTTTTTTAAGGCACACGTGCTTTGGTCTGACATGTGTATATCAACCCAAGAACATGCTTGTGAAGATTCAGGCAGAAGCTGGTAAGGTTGTGTCATTATTCACAGTGAAACGAGTACTGTATCAACATAGGATGAAAGGCCACTCTGCCATGAAGAAGCCATTACTCCAAAAGAAACATATAAAAGCCAGAGTAATGTTTGCAAATGCTCACAGGAACTAAGACCTACATTTTTGGAGACATGTCCTGTGGTCTGACAAAACTAAAATCGAACTGTTGGCCATAATGACCATTGTTACGTTTGGAGTAAAAAGTGAGACGCTTGGAGTCCTAAGAACACCATCGCAACAATGAAACACGGGGGTGGCAGCATCATGTTTGGCCATAATGACCATTGTTACGTTTGGAGGAAAAAGTGAGACGCTTGGAGGCCTAAGAACACCATCGCAACAATGAAACACGGGGGTGGCAGCATCATGTTGTGTTTTTTTGTTTTTTTTTGTTGCAGAAGGGACTGGTTTACTTCACAAAATAGATGGCATCATGAGGAAAGAAGATTATGTGTGCAATACTGAAGCAGCATCTCAAGACATCAGCCAGGAAGTTGAAGCTTGGGCGCAAATAGGTCTTCCAAATGGACAATGACCCAAAGCATACGGCATAACTGATTACAAAGTGGCTTAAGGATAACCAAGTCAATGTTTTGAAGTGGCCATCACAAAGCCCTGATCTCAATAGTACTGAAAATTTATGGGCAAAGCTGAAAAGGCAGGTGTGAGCAAGGCGACCTACAAACATGGCTCAGTTACACCAGTTCGGTCAGGAGGAATGGGCCAAAATTCCTACCAACTATTGTGAGAAGCTTGTGGAAGGATATCCAAAATGTTTGACCCAAGTCATACAGTTTAAGGGCAATGCTACCGAATACTAATGCAATGTGTGTAAACTTTTGACTTTGCAGAAAGTAATAAAATGCCTTAAAACATTACTTCTCTCTCATTATTCTGGCATTTGACAAATATACCTTAAATAATTTTGGTAATCCTAATTGACCTAAAATAGTTAAGGTTTAATATGGTTTCATGTCAGATAGTGACAAAAACATGCATATATGTCTATATGGTGTTTACATGGTGTATGTACATTTCTGATTTAATCTGCATATATTAATATACATTGAGTTTCAGCTTCCTCCAAAGATTTTTGATTGGGTTCAGGACTGGAAACTGGCTAGGCCACTCCAGGACCTTGAAATGCTTCTTACGGAGCAACTCCTTAGTTTCCCTTGCTGTGTGTTTCAGGTTTTTGTGCTGCTGGAAGACCCAGCCATGACCCATCTTCAATGCTCTTACTGAGGGAAGGATGTTGTTGGTCAAAATCTTGCGTTATATGGCTCCATCCATCCTTCCTCCTCCTTTCAATATGGTGCATTCACCCTGTCCCCTTTGCAGAAAAGCACCCCAAAGTATGATGTTTATACCTGCTTCATGATTGGGACAGTCTTCTTGGGGTTGTAATCATCCTTCTTCTTCCTCCAAACACAGCGAGTGGAGTTGATACCAAAGTTCTATTTTGGTCTCATATGACCACTTAGCCTTCTTCCATGCCTCCTCTGGATCATCCAGATGGTTATTGTTGAACTTCAAAGGTGATGTTTGTAGAGGAACATTGTGTGCTCTGCAGGATTTTAAATCATGTGTGTTACTAACAGTAATCTTTGAGACTGTGGTCCCAGCTCTATTCAAGTCATTGACCAGGTCCTCCCATGCAGTTTAGGGTTTATTCCTGACCTCTCTCAGAATCACTTTTACCCCATGAGGTGAGCTCTTGTATGGAGCCCCAGACCAAGGAAGATTGACAGTCATCTTGTATTTCTTCCATTTTCTAATAATTGCACCAACAGTATTTGCTTTCTCACCAAGCTGCTTGCCTATTGTCCTGTAGCCCATCTTAGTCTTGTGCAGGTCTACAGTTTTGTCCCTGTTGTCCTTAGACATCTCTTTGGTCTTTGCCATGGTGAAGAGGTTGAAGTGTGATTAAATGTGTGGATAGGTGTCTTCTTTATAGATAATTAATTCAAACTGGTGCGATTAATACAAGTAATGAGTGCAGAATAGGAGGGCTTCTTAAAGAAAAACTAAGAGGTCTGTGAGAGCTAGAATTCTTGTTGGTTGGTGGGTGATCAAATACTTATTTCATGCAGTAAAGTACTAATTAATTATTTAAAAATAATACATTGTGATTTTCTGGATTTTTTTTATATTCTGTCTCTCACAGTTGATGTGTCCCTATGATAAAAATGACAGACCTATCCATTCGCTGTTGGTGGAAATCTTATCACCAGTGTATCAAATTTCTATTTTCCCCGCTGTATATATAGATGCTGGACCTCGTGGGGAAAAGCCAGTAGATTGATTCAGTAACCCTAAATTACTGACATTTGCAGTAGCTGCTAGAATAGCAGCTATGTAGCTTAATATTGACTGTTTTTTCCAGAAGGGCTGTAGCATTGGGTAGAATGGTGTTTCCACATTCCAGGACAGCTTTCTGGTCATTTTTCATGCTATTCTATTGACTTCAATAATGCATTTTCTGTCGTTTTGTAAGTGAAATAAGGTGGGAGATTGAGCATGTTTTTTTTTTTTTTTTAAATAAATCAGTGGTTTTGAACTCCAACCTCAGAAAAGGCCTTTCTATGGTCCACCAAAGAAGTTGAGTGCACATGCTCAGCATCATAGACGTTTGAGTATTGCTAGTATTGCTGCAGAGATAACAGGGGTGGAGGGTCAGTCTGTCAGTAATCATAACTATAGATGGGCGAATTTCCCGAAATTCGTTTCGTTCACTTCGCCGAATTTCTCGGCAAAAAAATAACTTCGTTCCGAATTACTTCGGCACGAATCACGTTAAAAAACAGCTATTTCCAGGCTGCACAGAGCCTGCAGGGTGCTGTAGAACGTTGTGCCATGCTTAAATATGCAGAGGGAGCTTGGTTTGGTCTTCATACAATGTTGTGTTTTAGTATGACACACAGATGACTGCCGCCGCTCTTAGAATCGCTTCACTATAAAATTCCCTGGGCACTTAAGGGGGCAAAACTGACCAAAAAACTGAAGCGGGAATGTTGCCTGATAAAGTCATGCCAGAGAAAGCTGGAAAAAAAAAAGTGAGAGCTCAGGTGGCAACATTAGTGACAGAGTGTGGGGTGAACCGCGCTAGCCACAGCAGCATGAGGTCAGACAGTTGCCCCCCCCCCCCCCCCCCCCCCAATGACATTTGGAGATGGCAAAAATAGGAATAAAGGTAAAACAGAGTGGCACAATGCACAGTGTGGAGGTCACGGCAGCAGCAGCATGTGGTCAGACAGTGGCACAATGACAGAGTGTGTAGGTCACGGCATCAGCCACAGCAGCAGCATGAGGTCAAACAGTGGCCCACAATGACAGAGGTGTGTAAGGGTCACCGGCAAATTCAGCCACAGAGCAGCATGAGGTCAGACAGTGGCACAAGGGACCCCGTGTGTGGGGTTTCACGCCAGCGCCACAGCAGCAGCATGAGGTCAGGACGTGGGCAAAATGACACAGTGTGTAGGTCACGGCAGCAGCCACAGCAGCTGCATGAGGTCAGACAGTGGCACAATTGACCCCAGTGGGGTAGGTCAGCCAGCAGCCCAGCAGCAGCATGAGGTCAGCAGTGGCACAATACATTTGGAGGTGAAAAAAACAGGAGTAGGCCACAGAGTGGAACAATGACACGTGTGTAGGTAAAACAGCAGCAGCCACACGAATGCGCATGGGTCAGGACAGTGGCCAATGATACAGTGTGTAGGTCACGGCAGCAGCCACAGCAGCGGGGAAAATGAGGCCCAGACAGTGGCACATGACACAGTGTATGGGTTTACGGCAGCTGCAGCATGAGGTCAGGCAGGGGGCACAATGACATTCTGGAGGGGGGAAAAACAGGGTAGGCCACAGAGTGGGACAATGAACAGTGTGTAGGTCACAGCAGCAGCCACAGCGGGCAGCATGGAGGTCAGACAGTGGCACAATGACACAGTGTGTAGGTCACGGCAGCAGTCACAGCAGCAGCATGAGGTCAGACAGTGGCACAATGACCCAGTGTGTGGGTCGCGGCAGCAGCAGCGTGAGGCAGGCAGTGGCCACAATGACATTCTGGAGGTGGCAAAAACAGGAGGGTGCCACAGAGTGGGACAGTGACACAGTGTGTAGGCCAGGGCAGCAGCGACAGCAGCAGCATGGGGTCAGACGTGGCACAATGACACAGTGTGTAGGTCACGGCAGCAGCCACAGCAGCTGCATGAGGTCAGACAGTGGCACAATCACATTCTGGAGGTGGCAAAAACGGGAGTAGGCACAGAGTGGAAAAATGACACGTGTGTAGGTCACAGCAGCAGCCACAGCCGCAGCATGAGGTCAGACAGTGGCACAATGACACAGTGTGTAGGTCACGGCAGCAGCAGCATGAGGTCAGACAGTGGCACAATGACACAGTGTGTAGGTCACGGCAGCAGCATGAGGTCAGGCAGTGGCAAAATGACATTTGGAGGTGGCAAAACAGGAGAGGCCCACAGAGTCGGACAATGACAAAGTTTGTAGGTACAGCAGCAGCCACAGCAGCAGCATGAGGTCAGACAGTGGCACAATGACACAGGGGTATAGATCACGGCAGCAGCCCAGCAGCAGCATGAGGTCAGACAGTAGCACAATGACACAGTGTGTAGGTCACGGCAGCAGCAGCATGAGGTCAGGCAGTGGCACAATGACATTCTGGAGGTGGCAAAAACAGGAGTAGGCCACAGAGTGGGACATGAACCGTGTGTAGGTCACGGCAGCAGCCACAGCAGTAACATGAGGTCAGCAGTGGCCCACAATGACACAGTGTGGGGGTCACAAGCAGCAGCCACAGCAAGCATGAGGTCAGAACAGTGGCACATTGACATTCTGAGGTGGCAAAAACAGGAATAGGCCTCAGAGTGGCACAATGACACAGTGTCTAGGTCACGAAAGCAGCCACAGCAGCAGCATGAGGTCAGACAGTGGCACAATGACAGAGTGTGGAGGTGGGTGGCAATACCGTCCCTGATAAAGATGGTTGGTGGCAGATCGAGAAACTGTCAGCGATGTGTGGAAATCAGGCGGGTGGCGGCATCAGAATAGTGACTGAGGCGGGTTTGTTTGAACCCAGACTCATTTTCACATTTTGGGTGGGCGTCATGGTGATGTAGTCTGACGCTAAGGCTTTGGTGTGTGGAAATCCTGGCCGTTCCAGGCCTGATTCATCTTGACAAAGGTCAGTCGTTCCACTTTTCCCCGGGGGACAAGCGGGTTCTCCTTGGGGTAACGATGGCCCCGCCGCACTGAACACCGCTCTGATTCCACACTACTGGCCGGGCAGGACAGATTCCCCACTGCAAAACTAGGCAAGCTGCGGCCACACATCCAGTTTGGCTGCCCAGTAGTCCAGCGGATCTTCTAACTGGGGTGGCAGAGTGCTGTCCAAGTAGGCCACCACCTGTTGGTTCAGGGACTGCTCCAGGTACTGCTGCTGCTGCTGCTGGCGACTACCCTGCTGCTGCTGCTGGCGGGTGAAGGAAGCTGCTCATCAGTGACTCCAGACTTAGGTTACTGCTGATGGAGCTGGTACTGCTCCTACCCCCCACCCCCCTTCCCCCAGCAGCCACGGCAGTAGTACGTGAGCGCTGGGAACCCCCCGGTCAGACCTGTCAGAGAGGGACGATGCCGCACATATGCAGCGGGCCAAATGATTACAGAGGATTTCCCTATAGTATTTGAGTTTGTCCTCCTCTCAAATAGTGGGAAAAAGGCTCCCATTTTTGGACCGGTGGCGAGGGTCCAATAGGAAGGAGAGCCAGAAGTCATCCCTCTGCCGGGGTCTGACTATTCGGCTGTCACTAGCCAGGGAAATAAGCAAAGCTGTGGACTATCTGCACAAGTGACTCCGAGGGGCTCCCTGCCTCCATTTCCACTGTAAACTGCCCCGGTGCTTGGGGGTCATCTGCTCATCTTCTCATCTCCATCCACCTCCTCCAGCTGCTCCTGCTCCCCCTCTCTTGTCATCTGGGTAGAAAATCCACTCATTTCACCAGACAATGCTTCTGCTCCAATGTCCTCCTCTTCCTCCATTTCAGTCTCACCGGCCTCATGTGGCACGAGATGTAGTCGTCCCCGTCTCCATTTCCCTGCCAGACAGATTTTTCAGCATCTGTTTTCCATGACATGAAGCAGTGGAATGACGTTATTCATCCCGTAGTCCTGGCGACTGACAAATAACTTTGCCTCCTCGAATGGCCTCAACAAACGGCAGGTGTCACGCATGAGCTGCCACTGGCTGACATCAAAGTTACACAGGGGAGTACTTCTGTCCGCCTGGATCATCAAAAAATCATTAATGGCCTTTCTCTGTTCATACAGTCGGTCCACATGTGCAGGCTGGAATTCCAAGGGTGGAAAACATCGCATATCAGGTGTGTTGGGGGAGGCCGTTCTGCCGCTGCAACTCGAGGAGGGTGTTCCTGGCTTTGTACGAATGGATAAAGTGCATGCATAGTTTCCTGACCATTTTCAGAATGTTCTGAAGATCGGTGGAAGACTTCAAGAACCTTTTCACAACCAGATTGAACACATGCGCCTGCAGGGCACATGGACCATCCCTCCTCGGTGCAGCGCGGACACCATGTTCCTCCCATTGTCCGTCCCCCATGGTTCCGATTTGCAGTTGGCGCAGAGAAAGACACACATCGGGTTTCTTGCTGCATGACGCGGAGCAGTTCCTTCCCTGTGTGACTTCGTTCGCTGAGGCAAGCCAGGTGTAGAACTGCGTAACACCGCTGTGCCCTACACATGTGGTATGATGGAGCAGTACTTGTGGAGGCTGAGATGGTGGTGGTGGTGGAGGAGGCGGACATTGGCGCTGGAGCAGCAGTTTGACAACGGGAGGAGAAAGCGGCGTCTCCTGTCCAAGTTGTTGGTGTGCCTGGGCCGGAAAGCACATTTCACCAGTGGGCCGTAAAGGACATGTACTGGCCCTGACCGTAGTTACAGTCCAGACGTCCGCGCTGCCGGCACCTTGGAACCAAACGATAAGCTTAAGGACTGGCCCCCCTTCTGTTCTACTATTTATGAAGTGCTGGTACTGCCTTTTGGAAAAAGAAATTACGGCTTGGAACTCTCCATCTCGGCTCGGCACAAGACATTAGTTCTCTGAATGTGCAGAGTCCACCATTTGGAAAGGGGGGGACTGCAGTACCAACAACTTGGACAGGGGACGGTCAGCTGCTGCACCTTAGGTGGTTGGACGCATACTGTTGTTCTTGCAATCGCCTCGCTGAACGATGCTGGCCCATGAGTAGCGAGGAGCAGGAGCATCTGGACGGGAGATGATGTCAAAGAGAAAAAGCTCCCTTCTGCAGAGGTGGTGGAGCCTTGACTGGTGCAATGGCAGGTGCCACTGGGGCTGCTGCTTTCTGTTCCTGCGGCGGCAGGATGGACCCCACATCTGAGCCACGTTTCTCCCCGGCCACCGGATGGGGACGCTGCATGTGTTGAGCAGGGCCTTGGTGCCAAGTTAGCTCCCTGGCCACGCTTCACTTTTGCTTTACAGATTCTACATTACCCATATTCGGCTCCTCCCGGTGTCTTAGCAAAGAACTGCCACCCGCCGAGTTTTGGATTTTACCGCCACGCTCCGCACTGGAGGAATACTGCCGCCGCTGCCTCGCTGAGCCCCTGTGCCCCTACTTTCTTGGACCTGCGAAGCGGGTTTTTTTACCCGTGGCCCCTTGGGTCCCGACCTCACACTGCTGCTTCCTGCTGATCATGATCACAAAGACCCACTTGCTGGCTGAGCCATGCCCGACGCGCAAGCTGATGCCTCTTCTCCTGACGTGATGAAGCCCTTGCCTCACCGGCTCCCAAGTGCGGTCGGCTAAAATCATCATCTATTTGTGTTTCATCGTCCATGCTGTCCTCATCACCGGTCTTGGTATGCAGAGGCTGCCCTCACAAATGACCTCCCATGCCACTCTCAACATCTAATACTTTGCCGTCTCATGCAAAAAAGCAGGGGATATTGGCCCTATTTCTTTGCTGCCAAGTAGTGCTGACTGCCCTCTCAAATTGTTCATCCTCGCTATATAGTGGCGCTGAGCCCACACCACATAGTAGATCTCTGGCTGAGGGAAACCGGATGGGACAGAGGCGGGTTGAGGACAGGTGAGGCCGCTGACCCGCTCCCGGGCTAGCCAACTAAGGGTTGTGTCTGACGTTCCCACCGACTCTTGGCTGGAGTTGTCAGATGTCTTCTGGGGGAAATGGTGACCTGTCAACCAATCAAGAACCATTGGGTTGCTGAACAACACAGGCCGCTTAGATGACAGCGGCAGTTGTGGCCTCACCAAGTGACCCCTGCTGCGACGCCCCCTTGCTGGCTGCGACCTGGGCTTGGAATTGTTTTTGCCTCTGCCACTCGGGGTGGAAGGGCCCTGCCACCTCTCTTTCTGACATACTGTTTGTTCAAAAATGAAACAGACACTGTTTGATAAAGATATCTGTATATGATAAAGACACACCCTGTATTTGATGCCAAATGAACCCACTAAGAAGCTTGGGTAACCCCTTTGGGTATAAATTGCGCCCACAAAGGGCAGGAAAAAAATTTTTGTATTTTTTTTTTTTTTTTTTTTTTTTTTTTTTTTTTTTTTTTTTTTTTTTGGGGGGGGGGGGGGGGGGGGGGGGGGTCCTTTTCGCCACAAAAGAATAAAATTTGTAATTTAAACCTTTCTTTGAATTAAAGCCAAAAAGGAATAAATGGATATAATTTTGGGGTAAAATTTCTTCTTGGGTGCAGCACAAAAGCAAAAAAACGCTTAATTAACCCTGGATGTAAATTGCGCAAAAAAATTGAGCAAACCCCAAAACTAGTAGCTTTGTAGCGTGTTTACAATTGCGTGTTTTCTACGCCCCACAACAAGAGATAAAATTGTTATTAACCTTCACTTGTGAATTATGCTACAGGAAAAATGTATATATTTTGGCGTTGAAAATGACGGTTTCTTGGGGTCAGCACACCAGCAAAACAACGCTTAATCAACCCCTGGATGTAATGCGGCAAACAATTGGGCCACCACAAACTAGTAGCTTTGTAGCGTGTTACAATTTTGGGGTTTTCTACGCCACACAACAAGAGTAAAATTGTAATTAACCTTCGCTTGTGAAATTTTGCTACAGGAAAAAAAGTTATATTTTGGCGTTTAAAATGACGGTTTCTTGGGGTCAGCACACCAGCAAAACAACGCTTAATTAACCCCGGATGTAAAATTGCGCAAAAGTTTTGAGCAACCACAAACTAGTAGCTTTGTAGCGTGTTACAATTGCTGTTTTCTACGCCACACAACAAGAGATAAAATTGTAATTAACCTTCACTTGTGAAATTTTGTACAAAGGGAACAATGTATATATTTTTGACGTTGAAAATGACGGTTTCTTGGGGTCAGCACACCAGCAAAACAACGCTTAATTAACCCCTGGATGTAAATTGCGCCAAAAAAATTGAGCAACCACAAACTAGTAGCTTTGTAGCGTGTTACAATTGCGTGTTTTCTACGCCACACAACAAGAGATAAAATTATAATTAACCTTCGCTTGTGAATTATGCTACAGGAAAAATTTTTTATCTTATTTTTTGGCGTTGAAAATGACGGTTTCTTGGGGTCAGCACACCAGCAAAACAAGCTTAATTAACCCCCGGATGTAAATTGCGCCAAAACAATTGGGCCACCACAAACTAGTAGTTTTGTAGCGTGTTCAATTGCGTGTTTCTACGCCACACAAAAGAGATAAAATTGTAATTAACCTTCGTTGTGAATTACGCTACAGGAAAAATGTATATATTTTGGCGTTGAAATGCGGTTTCTTGGGGTCGCACACCAGCAAAACAACGCTTAATTAACCCCTGGATGTAAATTGCGCAAAAGAATTGAGCAACACAAAAATAGTAGCTTTGTAGCATGTTACAATTTCGTGTTTTCTACGCCACACAACAAGAGATAAAATTGTAATTAACCTTCGCTTGTGAATTATGCTACAGGAAAAATGTATATATTTTGGCGTTGAAAATGACGGTTTCTTGGGGTCAGCACACCAGCAAATAACGCTTAATTAAACCCTGGATGTAAATTGCGCAAAAGAATTGAGCAAGCACAAACTAGTAGCTTTGTAGCGTTGTTACAATTGTGTGTTTTTTACGCCAAACAACAAAAGATAAAATTGTAATTAACCTTCGCTTGTGATTTATGCTACAGGAAAAATGTATATATTTTTGATGTTGAAAAAACGGTTTCTTGGGGTCAGCACACCAGCAAAACAACGGTTTAATTAACCCGGATGTAAATTGCACCAAACAATTGGGCCCCCACAACTAGTAGCTCTGTAGCGTGTTACAAATTTCGTGTTTTCTAACCACACAAAAAGAGAAAAAATTGAAAATAACCTTCGTTTGGGAATTATTACAGGAAAAAATGTATATATTTTGGCTTGAAAATACGGTTTTGGGCCAGACCCCCGCAAAACACGCTTTTTTAACCCTGGATGAAATTGCGCAATAGAATTGAGACCAAAAATAAATGGTATTTGTTTGTAAAACCTGTTTTTTTAAATGAACAACTTTTAATGCTTATTTTCCCACTTGGTATTGAATGTATATGCAGGCAGGGGGACACATACTGGATTTCAGACCCAAACCCCCAAAAATCGAAAAAAACATTAAGAGAACAGTCTTGAGAAGCGGACACCCAAAAAAATCGCGTATAAAATCATTTTTCCAGTTAGAGCCTCACAATCACCCGCGGCAGCACCTTTGTCAGTACGGAGATTTATGTGGCTCCCAGCGTCGCACCCGGACTTTTAGTGGGGTGACGTCACAAAATCCCCCCGGTCTCTGATTTGGCTTTCTCTGCACATGTCTGCAGGCTATCCCTTTTTTCCCCCCAGATGCTTTGCCCCATGTGCCCATGTGCTCGAGATTTTATCAATCAAAAGCACATTCGTTCACCCCAAGTACCCCAAAATTCGACTTTTTTAGAACCGGTTTTCCCGAAATTTTTAAAAAGAATTCCATTCATTAGAATCGATTCGCCCATCTCTAATATAACATATCGCACACTGCAGAAGGAAGGAAGCCCTTTTTTAAAAATATGCACAAGAAATCCCCTAAACAGTTTTCTGAAGCAAACAGACTAAAGGGCATGGGTTCTGAAAACATATCCCGTGGTCTGTGAGACCAAAAATAACTTTTTTGGGTCAGTGGTATTTAAATGTGCGGGGGGGCAACCCGGGGGAAATACAAAGACAAGTGTGTCTTGCCTACGTCAAATGGGGTGGGATAGTCATGGTTTAGGACCGTTGAGTGTTGGCTTGAGGTCTACAGTTTTATTTAGGGGGCCAAGAAAGTCAACATGTACTTGACATATGAGTCCCAATTGATCCCCTCCCCCAGAAAAAGGACCGAAGGGCAGTATTCCCAAAATGAAAATACCTGAAAACATCTCCAAAACACACTGCCTTTTAAAAAAAAGAAGGGAAAGGGATGGACGGGAAAAATGTCTCCAATGAAACACTATTAAGCATCTGTGAGGCATTCTCAAACGGAAAGTGGAGTAGCGCAAGGTCTCTAACACCCACCAGCTCATCATGTCATCCTAGGGGAGTGGAAGAGGATTCCAGTGACAAAACCCGGAAACTCTAATGAACCCTGCCAAAGAGAGTTAAGGGGGTTAAAATTTTGACACCCGGGGGGACAATCTCCCCTTTTCATTAGGGGTTTTATCACTTTGTTGCCACAATTTTGAATTAATGGGTTTTTGGAGTTATTTTTAGGGTACACCAAATTTACACTTATTCTAAAAGCTGTATACAGGCTACTTTACATTGTATCAAATTCATATCTTCATGTTGCCCATGAAAAATATAATAATCTTTTAAAAAAAAAAAACGAATTCATT
>JAODAL010050840.1:0-27107 GCA_025379985.1 Phyllomedusa bahiana | reverse complement strand
CAGAAAATGAGGGCAGAGGACGGTCAAGGGAGGAGAACAGAGTAATGGAAAAGGCAGGGGGCAGGTCAAAGAGGAGGGCACAGAGTAATGGGGGAAGGCAGAGGACAGGTCAGAGGGAGGAGGAGCACAGAGTAATGAAGAAGGCGGAGGACAGGTCTAGGGGGAGGAGCACAGAGTAATGGAAAAGGCAGGGGGACAGGTCTAAGAGGAGGAGCACGAGAAATGGAAAAGGGCAGAGGACAGGTCTAGGAGGAGGAGCACAGAGTAATGGAGAAGGCAGAGGACAGGTCTAGGAGGAGGAGCACAGAGTAATGGAGAAGGCAGAGGACAGGTCTAGGAGGAGGAGCACAGAGTAATGGAGAAGGCGGAGGACAGGTCTAGGAGGAGGAGCACAGAGTAATGGAGAAGGCAGAGGACACAGAGTAATGGAGAAGGCAGAGGACAGGTCTAGGAGGAGGAGCACAGAGTATTGGAGAAGGCAGAGGACAGGTCTAAGAGGAGGAGCACAGAGTAATGGAGAAGGCAGAGGACAGGTCTAGGAGGAGGAGCACAGAGTAATGGAGAAGGCAGAGGACAGGTCTAGAGGAGGAGCACAGAGTAATGGAGAAGGCAGAGGACAGGTCTAGAGGAGGAGCACAGAGTAATGGAGAAGGCAGAGGACAGGTCTAGGAGGAGGAGCACAGAGTAATGGAGAAGGCAGAAGACAGGTCTAGGAGGAGGAGCACAGAGTAATGGAGAAGGCAGAGGACAGGTCTAGGAGGAGGAGCACAGATAAATGGAGAAGGCAGAGGACAGGTCTAGGAGGAGGAGCACAGAGTAATGGAGAAGGCAGAGGACAGGTCTAAGAGGAGGAGCACAGAGTAATGGAGAAGGCAGAGGACGGGTCTAGGAGGAGGAGCACAGAGTAATGGAGAAGGCAGGGGACAGGTCTAGGAGGAGAAGCACAGAGTAATGGATAAGGCAGGGACAGGTCTAAGAGGAGGAGCACAGAGTAATGGAGAGGCAGAGGACAGGTCTAGGAGGAGGAGCACAGAGTAATGGAGAAGGCAGAGGACAGGTCAATGAGGAGGAGCACAGAGTAATGGAGAAGGCAGAGGACAGGTCTAGGAGGAGGAGCACAGAGTAATGGAGAAGGCAGAGGACAGGTCTAGAGGAGGAGCACAGAGTAATGGAGAAGGCAGAGGACAGGTCTAGGAGGAGGAGCACAGAGTAATGGAGAAGGCAGAGGACAGGTCTAGGAGGAGGAGCACAGAGTAATGGAGAAGGCAGAGGACAGGTCTAGGAGGAGGAGCACAGAGTATGGAGAAGGCAGAGGACAGGTCTAGGAGGAGGAGCACAGAGTAATGGAGAAGGCAGAGGACAGGTCTAGGAGGAGGAGCACAGAGTAATGGAGAAGGAAGAGGACAAGTCTAGGAGGAGGAGGAGGATAGAGTAATGGAGAAGGCAGAGGACCTGGTCTTGGGGAGATGCACAGAGTAATGGAGAACGGCAGAGGACAGGTCTAGGAGGAGGAGCACAGAGTAATGGAGAATCTTAAGAAGGCAGAGGAAAGGTCTAGGAGAAGGAGGACAGAGTTGTGGCGTGAGCCTTAGGCAGTTGCTAGGTCGTTGGGTGACTTGGTTAGGTCGTGGTTTCTTGGCGGTTTCTGTAGAGAGTGTGGGGTCCGGAAAAGGCCCGTTTGGAGGTGGGTCAAGGCGAGAGTTGGGGAGAGATGGGAGGACAGCTGAATGATTAGACGTGCTTGACTTCAAGGAGATTTAGAGGCGAATTGGAAGCAGTGAGATGGAGCGTTGTTGGACGTGGAGGATGGGTCAGAGATGGTTTCTTTAGGATGGGGGTGCATAGTGGTCGCATGTTTAAAGGAGGAAGAGAATATGCAGGTTTAGTGATAGGTTGAGAGATGGGTGAGGGTGGGATTGCACAAAACCAAAAAAGAGGAACTAACGGCCTTTAAAACATAACTTTTAATAAAATATACTGATAAAAGATACACAATAGTGCAGAGGACCAAAATGAATAAATAATAAACACACTCCTTAAAGAGGCACTGTACCAGGGACAAGGACTAAAAAAACCATATAGAGCCCATGCGAAGGGCCAACTATAACACCCTACCTATACACAAAACAGGAAAATAGCTCCCAAAATAAAAATAAGGGCGGTCCTGGCAGGAGCCTGACCCTGCAAACACTGACCCTAAAGAAAACCTATAGGTCCTATCCCAACATGTTTCGATCCTCCTACATAAATCGCATCAGGGGATGATGAGGAGCGGGGACCGACAGGTACAAGAAACCAGATACAATATAAAGAGGTAACAGATGCACAAAAAGGTTACCTCACAGTGAACTGCACAAGAGATATACTCACGCAACCTCCATATAATTACAAAGAGAATGCGAGTTTAGGCAGCACAAACTAGGGTTCAGGCATCTAAAAGGATAAATGAATAAAGAGCCTCAGATAGGGAGCCAAAAAGGCACTCAAGCAAGCCGTGCATAGTATAATGAAACATACATACAAAAAATGCACTCACCAATAGCCTCATGAGAGAGTCCTGCAAAGCAGAACAATGCAGGAAACAGTTGTGTCCCGCACCCTGTAAGGGTGTCCCAGCAGTGGCCAGGTAGTGGAGACGCCGAGGGAGCGCGCTGGCTGCACAAAAGGGAGCGGGGGCCAATCGCGCTGAGTGACGTCATTAAAATGCGCGTCAAGAGCCCGCGGATCCGGGGGTTAGATGCCGTCCTAGGAAACCGGCGGCGCATGCGCAGAGAGGACCGCCGGTTTAAGAATTAGCTGGATGCGGACCTACATTGCTCATAGACGCGCTGTGTAGATGTAACCAGCGCGAAAAGTGGGGAATGCAAAAACGGTATTTTTAGCAGGCAGAAGACTATCAGATTTGTAGAGTAGGAGCAGAGAAACTCAAGATGTTGGAGAGACATAATGTAAAACAGCACTAAACCGATCAAACATTGACAAATGCTCAAAATGAAAAAATAATCAATAGATGATAACAGATAAGCAAAAATAACATTAGCAAATTACAATAGAAGGAGCATAAATAATAAAAATCAAAAAAGATATGAAAAGATGAACTATGATTACAGAAAGCTTAAGTAAAGATGGTAAAAAAAAGCAGCTAAAGTCAAGATGGTCATTTAGTCCATTCGGGGCGACAGTTTTCAAGGAAGATCAAAAAGGATTCTCTCTGGAGTAAAAAAATTGGTCCAAATTGCCACGTCTTATGGTGGTTGAATTTCGGTCAACACCAGACCATCGTAGACTTTTTGGATCGCCATTTTTGTGCTGAAAGAACATCGGCTACAGGGGTGTCCTAGCATGGCGGATGTCACCCAAATGTTCGCCTATTTTTGCGGCGGAACTGTCTTGCAGTTCTTGCCTATATATTTGGAGACCACATTTGCACTTGATCTGATAGTAATGTGTCGTTTTGCAATCAATAAAATGATTGACAGCAAAACTTCTCTTATTTTCTTTGTCAGAAAAGTGGCGTTGGAGCCAAAAAAGAGAAAAAAAAGAGCATGGGGCCACAGGGAAAAAAAAGACCCTTTTTGGGTCTTGCGCCGGTCTCCTTTTGTGCAGTTCCTGTGGGAAACCATTTTGTGCTCTGTTACCTCGTTACATTGTATCTGGTTTTTGTACCTGTCGGTCCTGCCCCTCATACCCCCTGAGCGATTTATGGGAGGATCGAAAATGTGGGGATAGGACCCATGGTTTTTTTTTGGGTCAGTTTTTTTTGCAGGTCAGGCTCCTCCCCAGGCCCCCCTTATTGGGCTTTTTTCCCTTTTTTTTTGTGTATAGGTAAGGGTTTTTATAGTTGCCCTTCCATGGGCTCTTGGTTTTTTTAGTCCTTGTCCCGTCATGCCCCCTTTAGGAGTGTGTTTTTTTTTTCTTTTTGGTCCTCTGCACAGATGTGATATTTTTTTTATTATTTTATTTTAAAAATTTGTTTTTTAAAGGCCGTTGTTTTCCTCTGTTTTTGGGTTTTTGCATTTTTGGGTTTGAGGGCATTATCTATCCCCTACAATTTGTGGGGTTTTTTGGGTTTTTCTTTAGGGCTGGGGTGATAACAGTGCTGAGGTCTGAGCAGGTGGGGTGGGAGTGGATCAAGACTACAGTTGTGAGGTTTTGATTTGGAAAGTGAGGAGGGGGCTTGTCAGGAGGAGTGAGAAGCAGTAGGGGAATAGTCTGAGCAGGTGCGGGGTGGGGGGCTTTTGGGACATGCGGGAATAGGGTTTTTGGCTGAGGGGGACACTGCAGGAATAGGGGTGGGCTGGGGGGGACACTGCAGGAATAGAGTGATGAGGGGGTGTAGGGTAAAGCTTTGTCTGATGGATTTTTTTTTATTTGGAAGTGGTTGCAAATATCTGCTGAAAAGGGGTGGGAGGGGGGGTGCTGGTGGAGGAGGGAGCGTTAAAGGGTTTTAAAATTGTCGGGGTTGTGGGACAGGGGGCTATGGGGGGGGTGAAATGCCCTTTTTGGGCTAGGGGGAGTGCGGATTAAAATGTGTGTAGTATTCTTTATATGAGGTGAGGCCCCTCAGGGAGCGGTTTTTTCTTCCCCGGCGTTCAGCAGTTTGGAAGCCCGTTTGGTGGGTCTGTGCCGGGTTTTGTCTGTTGGTTTTGCGGGTTTGTTGGTGAAGGGGGACCAAATAGAGTGTGGAGGAGTTGTGTTGTTGAAAAAGTAGTGGTGCGTTGGATAGCGAGTGAGGATAGGGTAAGAGAGGTAAGAGAGTCAGAGAGATGCGAGGGTTAATGTTTTGTGGTTTCCCGCGGGGGTTTTCAGTTTTGGGTGCAGGAGGAGCAGGTGGAGGGGATGGGAGGAGAAGGGGCGTTGTGGTCAAGATAGTGAAGGAGAGTTAAGAGGTCGTAGGGGGCGGGGGGTAAAGATGAGGTCCAGGTGAGTCCATCTTTGAGTGGCCCCAGAGGTCACTGGGAGGGCCAAAGGAAGAGGAGGGGTGAGAGGAGTTTGTGGAGAGAATGGGGGGTGTCGTGGTAGGTTGAAGTCTCCCTTTGAAGTGGGGATATAGGGGAAAAAAAGTGGAGGAGCCAGGGGCAAATGGTAAAGGAAGGCGGTGGCAGGGCCCAGGGTCGGTAGACAACAGCCTTGGAGGTTGGAGGGGGAGTAGTTTGGGGACGAGTGCCCTTGAAGGAGGGAGGGGTGGGGAAGGTATGGGAAAGGGGAGAAAGGAAACGGTACTGAAGAAGAAGGCCCACACCTCCGCCATGTTCTTGCCCGGGCGGGGGGGTTGGGGGGAAACTGGGGCCCCCATAGGAGAGTGCAGCAGGGGGGGTGTCAGAGGGTTCACCAAGTCTTGGTTAATCCGAGGAGGTGAGATTGCGTGAGATAAAAGGGTCGTGGTTGAAGGGGAAAATTGTTGACACAGAATGTGCATTCCAGAGGGCTCCCCAAATGGGGATTGGTGCGCAGGGGTGAGGGGGGTGGTTTTTTGATTTGTGTGGTTTTTAAAATTGTGCTGCTTTGGTCTGTAAGGATGGCCCGAAACCCACAGGGGGATGCGCTGAGGGGGCCCGGGGTTGGGAAGATATGTCCCGGCAGCGAGGAGAAGCAGGTTTTAAAAATGAGGAGGGGGTGGGGATAGAGGGAAAAGGTGGGTTTTGGGGTTTTTTTGAGAAAAGGGCTTAATGCTGTGGAGAGGTGAAGAGTAGAGGTCAGGGGTGAGGGTAAGCAGAAGGTAAAAATGGAAAACCCCTTGCCCCGCGCGGGGGTCTGAGGGGGGGGACAAGGATTTGATGATTAGGCAGGATGATGATTGTGGGAGAAGGTGCTATGGGTGCTGTTTGGTAGGGCTGGGGGGGTTTGGGACCTTTGGGTTTACTTCTGGTTTTTAAAGTGGTATTAATGCTGCATACACCTTTTAAAGGATGTTGCACAACTACTAAAGTATGATGACTTTTGGGGCATGCTTAAATAAAAGCTGCTACTCTTACTAGGTGTGAAATTGGGAGTGGGGGGGGGGAGGATATTGGTTTACAGAAAGGAAAAATTGAAAAGTGTAGTGGGTAGACAATTAGGCCCCTACAGCAGGAGATGCAGCCAAACTACAAAGATTATCAAAAGTGTGTACCATTCAATAAGACATAGCAGGACATTTACACAGGGCACATGTTGAGGGTTGTAGTTCCACAGAAATGCATACCTGGAATTGACATAATGATTCTATGAGACACAGGGCGCTGATCCACACCCGAGCTTAGTCTGTGAGGATACTTCTCCCTGATACAACAGGTCTTCCCGCTACCACAATTTTGTGCTCTACTGGAAGTGAATACAATGTGGCTCCATCAGGTTCCTTTCATCTTGGTGACTAAACCGTCTTCCGTGCAGTGTGCTTCTCTATGGTAACGCTCAGTTGGGTCTCTCCATAGGTTGTTGTCTCCAGTATTTCTTTGGCCATTGATGCACAGGTTCGTTCTGCATCTCCGCTACCTCCCTGGTCGCTGGGTTTTCTCACAGTTCCTTCATTGCAGTCTCTTCCTCCCATTGTAAGTTTAGGCAGTCGCTTTCTAGTAAGGGATAATGACTGAAAATCCTTTGATACTAATTCTGCAGAAATATCGACTAACTTGTCCTGAGGTATTGGGGGAGCGTTCCCTGACTCCGGTCTAGGTGGACTGGGGGGTCGGTCTAACCTTAGTTCTAGGTGGACTGGGGGATCGGTCTAATCCTAGTTCTTTGCCCTCTAGGAACCATTGTTCCAAATCATTCTCTCCTCTAAAACCGTCTGGACATCGAGACTCCTGGATTTGGTCTTGAATGTTCTTCACCCCCATAAATCCATGATATTGGTGCAGAGGGGTGGAGGCCATAGGACAGTGAATGGGGGAGGATGGATTCCCAATTTTCAATCCATCTTCATTTGTTCTCTACAATTATCATGAAGGTGTCTTCCCGCCCTCAGGACATATTCCATGGAGGCAGCGAGATGGGAGATTCTGGGGGAGTTGCTGGAGGAGACCCCCGGTCTGGACATGGCGGCCGCACAGTCTGGGGAGCAGGGTCTGCAGGATGGAGCCTCGGACACTGCACTTATCTCACCATCTTCAGTACTGGCTGATTGGTTATAGACTCTTCTTTCCAGAGCTTTCACAGTGAGCAACTGATGATCAGCACCTCCCAATGTTCTGTGACTGGTGGACTGTATGGAGAGCGTCCTCCCAATGTTCTGTAGCTGGTGGACTGTATGGAGAGCGTCCTCCCAATATTCTGTAGCTGGTGGACTAGATGGAGAGCGTCCTCCCAATATTCTGTAGCTGGTGGACCGGATGGAGAGCGTCCTCCCAATGTTCTGTTGCTGGTGGACTGCATGGAGAGCGTCCTCCCAATATTCTGTAGTTGGTGGACTGGATGGAGAGCGTCCTCCCAATATTCTGTAGCTGGTGGACTGGATGGAGAGCGTCCTCCCAATGTTCTGTTGCTGGTGGACTGGATGGAGAGCGTTCTCCCAATATTCTGTACCTGGTGGACTGGATGGAGAGAATCCTTCCCATATTCTGTAGCTGGTGGAGTATATGGAGAGTGTCCTCCCAATATTCTGTAGCTGGTGGACTGGATGAGAGCGTCCTCCGAATATTCTGTAGTTGGTGGACTGGATGAGGAGCGTCCTCCCAATATTCTGTAGCTGGTGGACTGGATGGAGAGCGTTCTCCCAATATTCTGTAGCTGGTGGACTGGACGAGAGCGTCCTCCCAATGTTCTGTAGCTGGTGGACTGGATGGAGAGCGTCCTCCCAATGTTCTGTAGCTGGTGGGATGTATGGAGAGCGTCCTCCCAATGTTCTGTAGCTGGTGGACTGGATGGAGAGCGTCCTCTCAATGTTCTGTAGCTGGTGGACTGGATGGAGAGCGTCCTCTCAATGTTCTGTAGCTGGTGGACTGGATGGAGAGCGTCCTCCCAATATTCTGTAGCTGGTGGACTGGATGGAGAGCGTCCTCCCAATGTTCTGTAGCTGGTGGACTGGATGGAGAGCGTCCTCCCAATATTCTGTAGCTGGTGGACTGGATGGAGAGCGTCCTCCCAATATTCTGTAGCTGGTGGACTGGATGGAGAACATCCTCCCAATATTCTATAGCTGGTAGACTGGATGGAGAGCGTCCTCCCAATATTCTGTAGCTGGTGGACTGGACGAGAGCGTCCTCCCAATATTCTGTAGCTGGTGGACTGGATGGAGAGCGTCCTCCCAATGTTCTGTAGCTGGTGGACTGGATGGAGAGCGTCCTCGCAATGTTCGGTAGCTGGTGGACTGGATGGAGAGCGTCCTCCCACTGATCTGTAGCTGGTGGACCGGATGGAGAGCGTCCTCCCAATATTCTGTAGCTGGTGGACCGGATGGAGAGCGTCCTCTCAATGTTCTGTAGCTGGTGGACTGGATGGAGAGCGTCCTCCCAATATTCTGTAGCTGGTGGACTGGACGAGAGCGTCATCCCAATATTCTGTAGCTGGTGGACTGGATGGAGAGCGTCCTCCCAATGTTCTGTAGCTGGTGGACTGGATGGAGTGTGACAGCATAGACATGTATTATACCTGATGATGGCCGAGTACAGTCCCAGAGCGGACAAGGGAAACAAATATAAGAATAAATACAGTCAAACCCGCCCGTTACCCATCACAAACACCAATCACCCCAAAAAGATCCAAAATCCGCACATATTTGGCCTCGCCGCCTGCGTAACGACCCGTCCTGTGGATCTGAGCTGTTACTTTACCCGGACAGGGAATGCCGTAAAAATAATGAAGAAACAATTGCAGAATTGTCATTTCTCGCTTATCCTGCTGCACATGAAATGGAGTAAAGACATCAAAACGTCATAAAAATGGCAAAGCCAATGAAAACGTCCCGCAAAGAAAAGGCCCTTACATAGCTCTATATATGGAAGAATAAGAAAGTTACAGCGACCAGAGGAGGGCGACACAGAAAGATTGCTTTACACCATAAAAACATCTTGCTACAACATTAAAAAACAATATAAATTGGGCATCGCCACAAGCGCATCGTCCAGCAGAGGAAAACCGACCCGTCACGTGCACCGTGTGGCGAGCGCTGTAAAAACACGACCAGGACTGCCGTGCATTGTTCAGAATGTCTCACAAAAACCTTCATAAAATGCGATCAATGCATCAAACTCCACAAGGGCAACAATGAAAACGTCAACTCATCCCGCAAAAAACAAGCCCATGAGCAAAGGCGTCTTACTTTGAAGTGAGTACTAATGCAATAGTCCCGTCTCTTCCACAGACCGCTCTATGTGCCGGCCGGCGTGGGGGTTCAGGGGATTTCCACCAAGTGGGAGAAGGTCTCCCCCAACCAGGAGGTCTCTACCACAATCCTCCAGCGATGGCTGGACCCCCCAGGTCTTTATTTTATAGACAAATTGTGACATGAAATGAAAGGGTTAAATGACAAGCCCACCCTAACCAATGGAAATACAATATGGGCGTGAATAATCATTGGTGGACATGAATATTCATACTTCTTACTGGGCAGTGTCCAATATTAATTAAACTTCAAACAAAATACATAAATCCTTTGTATGTGTCAAACTAAAGAGAAACATCGTATTACTTTGCAGGTGCCTAAACGGTATCAGGGTTCTTCCAGTTCAGCCTCAAATTATAATTGGACACCTGCACTTATCTCAAAACATTGCATGAGAACAGGAACTTTCCCACTAGTGTGTCCTTCGCACCCTGGCACCACCAATTCATTGCCAAGTTTTCAGTATGAAAACATCTTTAGAATACACTGGGAAAGAGACAAAGAACAAAGAAATAAAGACAAAATGGAGTCAGTTCGGGCCTAGACAGCAGGGCTAGATTTACTCTAACGGATCTAACCGTCCCTACATTGCAGGAAGTGATCCAGGTGGTTAAACATCATCTCAAAATGGACAGAATTGACATTATCAGGACTAAGGAAACCCAATGCTCTACATTGTTCCACAAATGCCAGGAGTTCATGGGTAACTTTTACCCCCGGAGATCAAGGACATCCTGCAGCAGTTTATCTACACCTCCTGGTCTCTCTCCTGTCCAGCAGGTTCTCTGGAGGCTTTGGATGTCCATACCCCATAACCTGCAAGCTTCCTCTCAGCCACATCCTGACCCCAGGCTTTGGTTATACCCCTGGTAACTCTGCACTGGAGCTAGGGGGGGTTGTCTTCTGTCCATCATCTCCCTCAGGTTTTGGTGGGGTCCGTGTGACACCCCTCAGCATTGGACCAGTACAGTCTATTCACCTCTTCTTCCAGACCTGGATACATCGGTGCCTGCGCTTGTGTGGGCAGCACTGAGCTATATCCGGGCGCCGCTGCTCTGGGTTACACTATAGTTCGGTGTTTGGAGATGGAGGCGTCTCGTAGCTTCATCCATATTATTATGATACCAGAGTATTTCACTAGCAATGCTCTGCACTATTATATTGGTACTAATTGTGCCTTATTCTGTGTCCCTCTTTATAACATGGGATCTCTCCCGCTGCAGACTGCCGGGACGGCGGGTCGGTAGACTGCGGACCGGCAAAAAAGGAGCACACAATTTCCGCACAAGCTGTTTGCACAGTGATAGTTCATTCACCTACTTGTATCTTCTGGATTCTTTTTGGCACAATTTGTTCAAGCAAAGTGAGGATTTGTTTTTTAGTTTTAAGAAATTTAAAAAAGTCTTCAATGTCGTCCGTTTCCCATGTTTTTTGTTTTATTGTTAGTGCTGTAAAAATCTTATGCACTTTGGATATAAAATCGTTGTATAGGAACATTCCACTGAGAGATGGGATTGAAGCCGTCCACGAAGCCTTGAAGGATGGTTACACGTTAAATGATGCGTTCATTGCGTTTCTTATGAGTCTTCTGGAATTTGTGATGACTAATCATTATTTTCGTTTTGGATCACAATTGTACTCGCAGCTGCAGGAACCTTGATGGGATCCCCTGTCGCTACAAGTATCGCAAATCTCTACAAATCTCCCCTAGAGGATGAGACCCCAGAGTCCGGTCAGTTCTCCTCCTCCTCCTCCTGCTCTGAGGCTGTGGTTGAGCCAAATAGTACATGAGGGCCACGTATGGGAGATCTCTGAAAACGGCAGAATCTGGGGAGTTGAGGAGTTTCATTTCTCTGGTCTCATCTGCCGGGTTCTTGTGAATAATGGATAAATGCTGAAAATCTGCAAAAAAAGTGAAATTTTCCTCCACTTTGCTTCAATTTCTTTAAAACCTTATAAGCGTTGTTTGAATACCTTGAGGGGAGCAGTTCTTAGATGGAGTCATTTTTGGGGGCGTCTAACATAAGGGCCCCTCAAAGTGACATCAGAACTGGACTGGTACAGAAAAAAATCAGAGTTACAAATTTTCTTGAAAATCCTAAAATTTGCTACAAAATGTAGCCCCCGAATGTCCTGAAAACACATGAGATGAAATGATGCCAACATCAGGTCGACGTCCGGGAGATGTGCGTTATTTCCTCATTTGTCGGGGAGGACCATCTCTCTTACATGCAGACAGTTTTAAACAAATTTTTCCACATTTTCACAATATTTTTTACATTTTACACAAATCAACGAGGATTGTTTCGACAAAAAGTAATTGCGAACTTACAGACAATGTGTCATAGGAAACCGGCCTCAAAATCACATGAATCGGTAAAACCATTACAAGGTTATTCCCCCATAAAGTGACGCAGGTCACATATGAGAAGAGGGCTCGGTGCTCAAGTCCAAAACAGGCTCCGACCTTAAAGGGTTAATGGTGACTCAAATACGTCAGAGAAATACAAGGGACGTTACTGAACCCTGGCGTCTATTTCATCTACAGAAACGTTGGACCTTATGTTCATCAATCACAGAATAAATGTAGAAGCCAAAGCTGATATCAGCTGAGGCCGAGGTGGACGCCGGATACTGTAGAAAGACCCGGACATGAAGGACGGCAACGATCCATCTTCAAATCTATGGGCAGAAATACTGCTTAAGCATTACAGCGCATGCGCCACCGCTCCCCGACGCTGAGGGAGGAAGTACATTGGTAAAACTTAGGGGGACCTGTATGACCGGGGCTGCGGCAGGAGTCTGGTGTCCATTCAGCCCAAAAACTCGCACAGCCCGGTGTGCTTGATATATGAGCAGGCGCGCTACAATATCAGGAGCATTATTGGGCGTCCACGGCACTTTGTAATGCACCTGATTTCGGGGGGCTGGGGGGGCGGTGGGTGTGCGCTAAACGTACGAAGCTGCACATTCATAGCTTCAGTCCGGCAAATCCAGGACATTACTACAGGAGCAGGGAGAGACCTTTACAAGGGGTTACAGGAGACCTCAGAGTCCGGATGTTACAGGTGATACAATGTTACAGGATTCCTCAGAGTCCGGATGTTACAGGTGACACAATGTTAAGGAGTCCTCAGAGGTTCCGGATGTTACAGGTGATAACCAAATGTGTACAGGAGTCTCAGCGTCGGATGTTACAGGTGATACATGTTACAGGGAGTCCTCAGAGTCCAGATGGTACAAGGCGGATACAAGTTACAGGAGTCCTTCAGAGTCCAGATGTTCCAGGTGTTACAATGTTAAGGAGTCCTCAGGTAGTGGATGTTACTGTATACAAATGTTACAGGATGTCTCGACGTCCGGATGTTGCAGGTGATACAATGTTACAGGATTCAGCAGAGTCCGGATGCTCCAGGTGACACAATGTTACAGGAGTCTCAGATGTTGCCGGATGGTAAGGTGATACAATTTACAGGAGTCCTCAGTGAAGTCCGGATGTTACAGGTGATGATACAATGTTACAGGGTCCTCAGTGTCGGTTGTCTCCAGGTGACTACCAATGTTATAGGAGTCCTCAGAGCCCGGAAGTTACAGGTGATACAAGGGTACAGGAGTCCTCAGAGTCCAGATGTTACAGGTGACACAATGTTACAGGATTCAGTAGAGTCCGGATGATCCAGGTGATACAATGTTACAGGAGTCCTCAGAGTCCGGATGTTCCAGGTGATACATTGTTACAGGAGTCCTCAGAGTCCAGATGTTACAGGTGATACAATGTTACAGGATTCAGCAGAGTCCAGATGTTACAGGTGATACAATGTTATAGGATTCAGTAGAGTCCGGATGTTCCAGGTGATACAATGTTACAGGAGTCCTCAGAGTCCGGATGTTACAGGTGATACAATGTTACAGGAGTCCTCAGAGTCCAGATGTTACAGGTGACACAATGTTACAGAGTCTCAGAGTTCCAGATGTTACAGGTGATGCATTGTTACAGGATTCATCAGAGTTCCAGATGTTCCAGGTGATACAATGTTCAGGAGTCTCAGAGGTCCGGGGATGTTCAGGTGATCAATGATACAGGAAGTCCTTCAGGATTCCGGATTGTTAAGGTGATACAAAATTTACAGGAGTCCTCGGAGTCCGGATGTTCCAGGTGATACAATGTTACAGGAGTCCTCAGAGACCACCTCATACAGGAGATACAAAGTTACAGGAGAGCTCAGAGTCCAGATGTTGCAGGTGATACAATGGTACAGGAGTCCTCAGAGTACAGATGTTACAGGTGTATACAATGTATACAGGTATTCCTCAGAGTACAGATGTTCCAGGTGATATAATGTTACAGGAGTCGTCAGAGTCCGGATGTTCCAGGTGATACACTGTTACAGGAGTCCTCGGAGTCCGGATGTTACAGGTGATACAATGTTACAGTGTTCCTCAGAGACCGGATGTTACAGGTGATAAAATGGTACAGGAGTCGTCAGAGTCCGGTTGTTCCAGGTGTTACACTGTTACAGGATTCCTCAGAGTCCGGATGTTACAGGTGATACAATGTTACAGGAGTCCTCAGAGTCCGGATGTTACAGGTGATACAATGTTACAGGAGTCCTCAGAGACCGGATGTTCCAGGTGATACAATGTAACAGGTGTCCTCAGGAGTCGATGCTACAGGTGATACAATGTTAAGGAGTATCATGAGTACGGATGTTACAGGTGATACAATGTTACAGGAGTCCTCAGAGTCCGGATGTTACAGGTGATACAATGTTACAGGAGTCCTCAGAGTCCGGATGTTACAGGTGATACAATGTTACAGGAGTCCTCAGAGTCCGGATGTTACAGGTGATACAATGTTACAGGAGTCCTCAGAGTCCGGATGTTACAGGTGATACAATGTTACAGGATTCCTCAGAGTCCGGATGTTACAGGTGATACAATGTTACAGAGATTCCTGGATACAGAGTCGGATGTTACAGGTGACACAATGTTACAGGAGTCCTCAGAGTCCGGTTGTTATCAGGTAGATTACAATGTGTTTCAGGAGTCCTCAGAGTCCGGATGTTTCAGGTGATCCAATTGTACAGGAGTCGTCAGAGTCCGGATGTTACAGGTGATAGTATGTTACAGGAGTCCTCCGAGTCCGGATGTTACAGGTAATACAATGTTACAGGAGTCCTCAGAGTCCGGATGTTACAGGTGATAGAATGTTACAGGAGTCCTCAGTGTCCGGATGTTACAGGTGATACAAGTTAACAGGAGTCCTAGAATGAGTCCGGATGTTACAGGTGACACAATGTTACAGGAGTCCTCAGAGTCCAGATGTTACAGGTGATACAATGTTACAGGAGTCCTCAGAGTCCGGATGTTCCAGGTGATACAATGTTACAGGATTCCTCAGAGTCCGGATGTTACAGGTGATACAATGTTACAGGAGTCCTCAGAGTCCGGATGTTACAGGTGATATAATGTTACAGGAGTCCTCAGAGTCCAGATGTTACAGGTGATACAATGTTACAGGAGTCCTCAGAGTCCGGATGTTACAGGTGATATAATGTTACAGGATTCCTCAGAGTCCAGATGTTACAGGTGATATAATGTTACAGGAGTCCTCAGTAGTCGGATGTTTACAGGGGCTATATCGGTGATATGATGTTTACAGGATTCCTCAGAGTCCGATGTTAAAGGTGATATAATGTTACAGGAGTCCTCAGAGTCCGGATGTTCCAGGTGATACAATGTTACAGGAGTCCTCGGAGTCCGGATGTTACAGGTGATACAATGTTACAGGATTCCTCAGAGTCCAGATGTTCCAGGTGATATAATGTTACAGGAGTCCTCAGAGTCCGATGTTGCAGGTGATACAATGTTACAGGAGTCAGCAGAGTCCGGATGTTCCAGGTGATACAATGTTACAGGAGTCCTCAGAGTCCTGATGTTACAGGTGATACAATGTTACAGGAGTCCTCAGAGTCCGGATGTTACAGGTGATACATGCATTACAGGGAAAGGTCCTCAGAGTTCCGGATGTCTACAGTGTGATACAATGTTACAGGAAGGCCTCAGAGTCTGGATGCTCCAGTGATTACCAACTGTTACAGGAGTCCTCAGAGTCAGGTGTTACAGGTTGATACAATGTTACAGGAACGTCTCAGAGTCGGATGTTTACAGGTGATACAATGTTACAGGAGTCCTCAGAGTCGGATGTACAGGTGATCCAATGTTATCAGGCACGTCATACAGAGTCAGGTTGTTACAGGTGATACAATGGTTAACAGGAGTCAGATCAGGAGTCCAGATGTTACAGGTGATACAATGTTACAGGAGTCTCAGGTCTAGATGTTAACAGGTGATACTATGTTACAGGAGTCCTCTCAGTGTCGGATGTTACCAGGTGACACAATGTTACAGGAGTCCTCAGCGTACGGGATGTTACAGGTGATACAATGATCAGGAGTCCTCAGAGTCGGATGTTACCAGGTGGGATACCTAAATGTTAACCGGAGATCCTCATGAGTCCCGGTGTCTCCAGGTGACTACTATGTTACAGGGAGTCCTTCAAGGAGTCCGGATGTTCCAGGTGATACAATGCTACAGGAGTCCTCAGAGTCCCGATGTTTCAGGTAATACAATGTTACATGACTCAGCAGAGTCCGGATGTTACAGGTAATACAATGTTACAGGAGTCCTCAGAGTCCAGATGTTACAGGTGATACAATGTTACAGGAGTACCTCAGAGTCGGATGTTACAGGATGATACAATGTTGTACAGGTGTCCTCTGAGTACCAGGATGTTACAGGGTGATTCAATCGTTACAGGTTTCCTCAGAAGTCCGGATGTTTCAGGTGATACAATGTTACAGGATTCAGCAGCGTCCGGATGTTACAGGTGATACAATGTTACAGGAGTCATCAGAGTCCGGATTTTTGGTTAAAGGTGATACAATGTTACAGGAGTTCCTCAGAGTCCGGATGGTTAAAGGATAGTAATAGACAATGTTACAGGATCCTAGAGTCCAGTTGTTACAGGTGTGATACAATTGTTTCGAGGAGTCCTCAGAGTCAGATGTACTGGTGATTGCAATGTTCAGGAGTCCTCAGAGTCCGGATATGTTACAGGTGATTACATGTTACAGGAGTCCTCAGAGGTCAGATGTTACAGGTGATACAAAGTTACAGGAGTCCTCAGAGTCCAGATGTTACAGGTGATACAATGTTACAGGAGTCCTCAGAGTCCAGATGTTGCAGGTGATACAATGTTACAGGATTCAGCAGAGTCCGGATGTTACAGGTGATACAATGTTACAGGAGTCCTCAGAGTCCAGATGTTCCAGGTGATACATGTTAAAGGTAGACCTCAGAGTCAGATGTTACAGGTGATAACAAGTTTACAGGAGTCCTCAGTGTCCCGGATGTTACAGGTGATACACAATGTTACAGGAGTCCTCAGAGTAACGGATGTTACAGGTGTACACAATGTTAAGGACTCGCAGAGTACCGGCATGTTAACAGGTGATAATGTTACCAGGATTCCTCAGGAGTTCGGGATGCTACAGGTGATACAATGTTACAGGAGTCCTCAGAGTCCGGATGTTCCAGTTGATACAATGTTACAGGATTCAGTAGAGTCCAGATGTTCCAGGTGATACAATGTTACAGGATTCAGCAGAGTCCGGATGTTACAGGTGACACAATGTTACAGGACTCAGCAGAGTCCGGATGTTACAGGTGATACAATGTTACAGGATTCCTCAGATGTCGGATGTAAAGGTGATACAATGTTACAGGGAGTCTCGAGTCCGGATGTTCAGTTGATACATTGTAAGGAGTCCTCAGAGTCCTGATGTTACAGTGAGACAATGTTACAGGGAGTCTCCGAGTCCAGATGCTCCTAGGTGATTTACATATGTTACAGGGAGGTCTCAGAGTCTGGAAGTTAAAGGTGATACTCAATGTTAATAGGATTCCTCAGAGTCCGGATGTTACAGGTGAGTATCAATGCTCTACAGGAATCTCAGATGTCCGGATGTTACAGGTGACACACTTGTTACTAGGAAAGTCCTAGAGTCCGGATGTTCCAGGTGGATTGATACAATGTTACAGGAGTCTCAGAGTCCGGATGCTTCCAGGGATTACATGTTACAGGATTCCTCAGAGTAGGATGTTACAGGTGATACAATGTTAAGCGGATTCCTCAGAGTCGGACTGTATAAGGTGTTCACAAATGTATAAATGATAGATATCAATCCACGAGTCCGGATGCTACAGGTGGATACAATGGTATAAGGATGTCCTCTGAGTCCTGGATTGTACAGGTGTTACATTGTTTACAAAAATAGTGGGTGGGGGGAAAATTTTTTTTTTCACCCCCCTTCCAGAGTAACTGAGATTTTACAGGTGTACATTGTTAAGGATTCTAAGAGTTCCGGATGTTAAGGTGATACAATGTTACAGGATTCCTTCAGAGTCCGGATGTTTACAGGTGTACTCAAGTTTAGGAGTCTCTCAGAGTCCGGATGTTACTAGGTAGGATACAATGTTTACAGGATTCCTCAGAGCCGGATGTTAAAGGTGATACAATGTTACAGGGATTCCTCAGAGTCGGACTTGTTCCAGGTGTGATAGACTAATGTTACAGGACTCCTCAGAGTCCGGATGCTACAGGTGATACAATGTTACAGGAGTCCTCAGAGTCCGGATGTTACAGGTGATACAATGTTACAGGATTCCTCAGAGTCCGGATGTTACAGGTGATACAATGTTACAGGATTCCTCAGAGTCCGGATGTTACAGGTGATACAATGTTACAGGATTCCTCAGAGTCCGGATGTTACAGGTGATACAATGTTACAGGAGTCCTCAGAGTCCGGATGTTACAGGTGATACAATGTTACAGGTTCCTAGAAGTCCGGATGGTACAGGTGATTACAATGATTACAGATTCTCAGAGTCCGATGTTACAGGTGATACAATGTTAATGGAGTCCTCAGGAGTCGGATGTTTTATAAGCCAAGGGGGGGGAAAAGAGGGTTGAACATGTTAGGAGGTCCTCCACGAGTCAGGATGTTAAGGTGATACAATGTTACAGGATTCCTCAGAGTCCGGATGTTACAGGTGATACAATGTTACAGGAGTCCTCAGAGTCCGGATGTTCCAGGTGATACAATGTTACAGGATTCAGCAGAGTCCAGAGGTTACAGGTGATACAATGTTACAGGAGTCCTCAGAGTTCAGATGTTACAGGTGATACAATGTTACAGGAGTCCTCAGAGTCCGGATGTTACATGTGAAACTTTGTTTCAGGATTCCTCAGAGTCCGGATGTTCCAGGTGATACAATGTTACAGGAGTCCTCAGAGTCTGGATGTTACAGGTGATACAATGTTACAGGATTCAGCAGAGTCCAGATGTTCCAGGTGATACAATGTTACAGGAGTCCTCAGAGTCCGGATGTTACAGGTGATAAATGTGTACTCAGGAGTCTACCTTTTCTCCCCCCCCTCCACCAGAGTTCCCGGTTTGTTACTTGGTGATACAATGTTACAGGAAGTCCTCAGACGGTCGGATGTTTCCAGGTGACACAATGTTACAGGAGTCATCAGAGTCTGGATGTTACAGGTGATACAATGTTACAGGATTCCTCAGAGTCCGGATGTTACAGGTGATACAATGTTACAGGAGTCCTCAGAGTCCGGATGTTACAGGTGATACAATGTTACAGGAGTCCTCAGAGTCCGGATGTTGCAGGTGATACAATGTTACATGATTCCTCAGAGTCCGGATGTTACAGATGACCACATGTAGAGGAGTACACTCAGGAGTCCCGGATGTTAAGGTGATACAATGTTAAAGGGTCCTCAGAGTCGGATGTAGCAAGGGGGGACACAGTTACATGATTCCTCAGGGAGTCCGGATGTTACAGATGACACAATGTTTCGTGGTATAAGTTTCCCTTCGCAGTGAGTACGGATGTTCAACACAGTGTGATACAATGTTACAGGAGTCCTCATGAGGTCCCGGATGTTTACAGGTGATACATGTATACAGGAGTCATCAGAGTCGGATGTTCAGGTGATACATGTTACAGGAGGTCTCAGGAGTCCGTATCGGTTACAGGTGATGACAATGTTACAGGGATTTCAGCAGAGTCCAGATGTTCAGGTGACACATGATATAGGATGAGTCCTCAGAGTTCTGGAATGTTAAGGTGATACAATGTTACAGGATTCAGCAGAGTCCAGATGTTCCAGGTGACACAATGTTATAGGAGTCCTCAGAGTCTGGATGTTACAGGTGACACAATGTTACAGGAGTCCTCAGAGTCCAGATGTTCCAGGTGATACAATGTTACAGGAGTCCTCAGAGTCCGGATGTTACAGGTGAAACAATGTTACAGGAGTCATCAGAGTCCGGATGTTCCAGGTAGGATCAATGTTTCAGGAGTCCTCCAGAGTCCAGGATGTTAAGGTGTACATGTTACAGGAGTCTCGCGTCTGGATGTTACAGGTGACACAATGTTACAGGAGTCCTCAGAGTCCAGATGTTACAGGTGATACAATGTTACAGGATTCCTCAAAGTCCAGATGTTGCAGGTGATACAATGTTACAGGAGTCCTCAGAGTCCAGATGTTCCAGGTGATACAATGTTACAGGATTCCTCAGAGTCCGGATGTTACAGGTGATACAATGTTACAGGAGTCCTCAGAGTCCGGATGTTACAGGTGATACAATGTTACAGGATTCAGCAGAGTCCGGATGTTACAGGTGATACAATGTTACAGGAGTCCTCAGAGTCCGGATGTTCCAGGTGATACAATGTTACAGGAGTCCTCAGAGTCCGGATGTTCCAGGTGATACAATGTTACAGGAGTCCTCAGAGTCCGGATGTTCCAGGTGATACAATGTTACAGGAGTCCTCAGAGTCTGGATGTTACGGTCCGATACAATAGTTTACAGGAGTCCTCAGAGTCTGGATGTACAGGTGATTACAATTGTTAACAGAGTCTCAGAGTTCCGGATGTTCCAGGTGATACAAGTGATGTTTACAGGAAGTACTCAGATTGACCGGATGTTACAGGTGATACAATGTTACAGTGGAGGTCCTCCGCAGTATCTCTGGATGTAGCAGGTGACACAATGTTACAGGAGTCCTCAGAGTAGGAATGTACAAGGTGATACCAATGTTACAGGTGTCCTCAGGTTCGGATGTTAAGGTGATACAATGGTTACAGGAGTCCTCAGAGTCCAGATGGTTACAGGTGATACTATGTTACAAGGGATTCTCCTCAGAGGTCCGGTTGTTACAGGTGATCAATGTCTACAGGATTCACTCAGAGTCCGGATGTTCAGTGACACAATGTTACAGGACTCAGCAGAGTCCGGATGTTGCAGGTGATACAATGTTACAGGATTCAGCAGAGTCCAGATGTTACAGGTGATACAATGTTACAGGAGTCCTCAGAGTCCAGATGTTACAGGTGATACAATGTTACAGGAGTCCTCAGAGTCCGGATGTTCCAGGTGATACAATGTTACAGGAGTCCTCAGAGTCCGGATGTTACAGGTGATACAATGTTACAGGAGTCCTCAGAGTCCGGATGTTACAGGTGTTAACAAATGTTACAGAGTCCTCTGAGTCCGAGTGTTACAGGTGATACAATGTTACAGGATTCCTCAGAGTCCAGATGTTACAGGTGATACAATGTTACAGGAGTCCTCAGAGTCCGGATGTTACAGGTGATACAATGTTACAGGAGTCCTCAGAGTCCAGATGTTGCAGGTGATACAATGTTACAGGATTCAGCAGAGTCCGGATGCTCCAGGTGACACAATGTTACAGGATTCAGCAGAGTCCGGATGTTACAGGTGACACAATGTTACAGGAGTCCTCAGAGTCCGGATGTTACAGGTGATACAATGTTACAGGATTCCTCAGAGTCTGGATGTTACAGGTGATTACAATTGTTACAGGGATTCACAGAGTCCAGATGTTACAGGTGACACATGTTTACAGGGAGTCCTTTCCGAGTTCTGGATGTTACAGGTGATCCACAATGTTTCAGGAAGTCCTCAGAGTCAAGATGTTCAGGTGATATTAATGTTACAGGAGTCCTCAGAGTTCCGGATTAATTTGTGTCTCTCATATCTCTACAGGTGGATACAATGTTACAGGTGTCCTCCAGAGTCCCAGATGATTACAGGTGTGCAATGTTACAGGAGTCTCAGAGTCCGGAGTGTATGCAGGTGATACATAGTTACAGGAGTCCTCAGATGTTCAGTGTACCAAGGTGATTACAATTGTTCAGGAGTCCTTCCGAATCTGCGACTGTTAAAGGTGACACATGTTACAGGATCCTCTCAGAGTCCAGATGTTACAGGTGATATACTCAATGTTACAGGATTCCCTAAAAGTCCAGATCGTTGCAAGGTGATACAAATGTTGACACGGAGTCCTCAGTGTCCAGATGTTCAGGTGATATCAATGTTTTACAGGATTCTACGTCGGATGTTACAGGTGATACAATGTTACAGGAGTCCTCAGAGTCCGGATGTTACAGGTGATACAATATTTACAGGATTCAGCTGAGTACGGATGTATCAGGTGATACAATGTTCAGGATCCCCTCAGAGCTCCGAGATGTTTCCAGGTGATCACAATGTTACAGAGTCCCAAGTCCGGATGTTCCAGGTGATACAATGTTACAGGAGTCCTCAGAGTCCGGATGTTACAGGTGATACAATGTTACAGGAGTCCTCAGAGTCCGGATGTTACAGGTGATACAATGTTACAGGAGTCCTCAGAGTCTGGATGTTACAGGTGATACAATGTTACAGGATACGTCCTCGGAGTCGGAGTTCCAGGTGTGATACAATGTTACAGGAGTCCTCAGAGTCCGGATGTTACAGGTGATACACTGTTACAGGAGTCCTCGGAGTCTGGATGTTACAGGTGATACAATGTTACAGGAGTCCTCAGAGTCCGGATGTTACAGGTGATACAATGTTACAGGAGTCCTCAGAGTCCGGATGTTACAGGTGATACAATGTTACAGGAGTCCTCAGAGTCCGGATGTTACAGGTGATACAATGTTACAGGAGTCCTCAGAGTCCAGATGTTACAGGTGATACAATGTTACAGGAGTCCTCAGAGTCCGGATGTTACAGGTGATACAATGTTACAGGAGTCCTCAGAGTCCGGATGTTACAGGTGATACAATGTTACAGGATTCCTCAGAGTCCGGATGTTACAGGTGACACAATGTTACAGGACTCATCAGAGTCCGGATGTTACAGGTGATTCAATGTTACAGGATTCCTAAGAGTCCGGATTCTACAGGTGATACAATGTTACAGGAGTCCTCAGAGTCCAGATGTTCCAGGTGATACAATGTTACAGGAGTCCTCAGAGTCCGGATGTTCCAGGTGATACAATGTTACAGGAGTCCTCAGATTCCGGATGTTACAGGTTGACTATAATGTTTACAGAGTCCTCAGAGTCGGATGGTTACAGGTGATACAATGTTACAGCAGTCCTCTCAGAAAGTCCTCGGATGTTACCAGGTGATACAAATGTACAGGGAACCCTCAGGAGTCGATGTTTACAGGTGATAAAAATGTTACAGAGTCCTCAGAGTCCGGATGTTCCAGGTGATAATTCAAATGTTCACAGGAGTCCTCCAGAGTCCAGTTGTTACAGGTGGATACGAATGGTACAGGAATTCAGAAGAGTCCGATGTCCAGGTGATACAATGTTACAGGATTCAGCAGAGTCCGGATGTTACAGGTGATACAATGTTACAGGAGTCCTCAGAGTCCGGATGTTACAGGTGATACAATGTTACAGGAGTCCTCAGTGTGTCACCTGTAACATCTCCACCTCTGTGGCCCCCAGAGGTTACAGCAGTGATTTGGGCAGAGGAGCTGACACTCTGATGGGGCGGGTCTCCTGGTAATGTAGGGTGTACATCATGAATTGATGGCAGCGGAGCTGACACTCTGATGGCTAATTGTGGGGGGGGATCCTGGTAATGTAGGGGTTACATCAGTGATGTTGGCAGAGGAGCTGACACTCTGATGGGGCGGGTCTCCTGGTAATGTAGGGGTTACATCAGTGATGTTGGCAGAGGAGCTGACACTCTGATGGGGCGGGTCTCCTGGTAATGTCAGAGGGGTTAATCATGATGTTGGCAGAGGAAGTGACCCTCCTTGATGGGGGGGGGGGGGCCCACCTGGTAATGTAGGGGTTACATCACTGATGTTGGCAGAGGAGCTGACACTCTGATGGGGCGGGTCTCCTGGAACTGTAGGGGTGACATCACTGAGGTTGGCAGAGGAGCTGACACTCTGATGGGGGGGGTCTCCTGGTAATGTAGGGGTTACAGCAGTGATGTGGGCAGAGGAGCTGACACTCTGATGGGGGGGGGGGGCTCCTGGTAATGTAGGGGTTACATCAGTGATGTTGGCAGAGGAGCTGACACTCTGATGGGGCGGGTCTCCTGGTAATGTAGGGGTTACATCACTGATGTTGGCAGAGGAGCTGACACTCTGATGGGGGGGGGGGGGGGGCTCCCTGGTTAATGTAGGGGTTACTGCTGTGATGTGGGGCAGAGGAGTGACATCTGATGGGGGGGGGGGGCTCCTGGTAAGGTAGGGGTTACATCAGTGATGTTGGCAGAGGAGCTGACACTCTGATGGGGCGGGTCTCCTGGTAATGTAGGGGTTACATCCCTGAAGTTGGCCAGAGGAGATGTAATCTGATTGGGGGGGGGGGGGCTCTCCTGGTAGTAATGTAGGGGTTACAGCAGTGATGTGGGCAGAGGAGCTGACACTCTGATGACAGCTGCTGGGGGGTCAGGCTGTGAATGTCGCCCCCTGTCAGGGGTAAGGTCAGGATTACACGTTATTGTAGTGTGCGGGTTTAGCATAGTAGTATTTACCGAAGTGGTCAGTGCAGGATTTGTCATACGGGACCCCCCCCCCCCCTCCCGCCGCCCGGGGTCCGGTTACTGCGGTATTTTAGTCACAAACGAAAGGACACGATGTAGCGGGGAGACAGCTGCACCTGAGAGGACACTGGGCGCGTCGTCCAACAACAACCACCCCCAACCTCCGCAGCTTATAGACAATAGACAACCACCCAAAACAGACAATAGACAACCACCCCCATCCGCTCCCCCGAATAGACCACCACCCCCAACCTCCACCCCCAGTAGACAAAAGACAACCACCCAAACCTTACCAGAACGGGACAATAGACAACCTCCCAACTCCACCCAATGCCCAACCCCACCCCAACCTCTACTAACAGACAATAGACAACCACCCCCAACCTCCACCCGGAATATACCACCACCCCCAACCTCCACCCCGAATAGACAACACCAAAACCTCACCCGGGAAAGACAACCTCCAAACCACCACCCCAACTACCTCCACCGGAATAGTAAACCCAACCCCAACCTCCAACCCGGGAATAGAAAACCCAAACTCCAACTCCACCCGGAATAGACAACCACCCCAAACCTCCACCCGGAATAGACAACCCCCTTCATCCCCACCGGAAATAGACAACACCCCAACCTCCACCCCAAATAGCAACACCCCCAACCTCTACCCAGAACAGACAATAGACCACCACCCCCAACCTCCATCCGGAATAGACCACCACCGCGCTCTTCCTCCCCGAATAGACAACCACCCCACCCCTCCACCCGAAATCTCCTACCGCCCCAACCTCTACCCCGAATAGACAACCACCCCCAACCTCCACCCAGAACAGACAATAGACAACCACCCCCAACCTCCACCCCGAATAGACAACCACCCAAAACCTCCATCCGGAATAGACAACCACCCCTAATAGACAACCACCTTCAATCTCCACCCGGAATAGACAACCACCCCCAACCTCCACCCGGAATAGACAACCACCCCCAACCTCCACCCCGAATAGACAACCACCCCCAACCTCTACCCAGAACAGACAATAGACCACCACCCCCAACCTCCACCCCGAATAGACAACCACCCAAAACCTCCATCCGGAATAGACAACCACCCCCAACCACCACCCCTAACCTCCACCCCGAATAGTCAACCACCTTCAATCTCCACCCGGAATAGACAACCACCCCCAACCTCCACCCGGAATAGACAACCACCCCCAACCTCCACCCGGAATAGACAACCACCCCCAACCTCCACCCCGAATAGACAACCACCCCCCACCTCCACCCGTCGATAGAAACCACCCCAACCTCACCCCGAATAGAAAAACCCCCCCCAACCACCACCCCAACCCTCACCCGAATAGACAACCCCCCCCAACCACCCCCAACCTCCACCCCGAATAGACAACCACCTCCAACCTCCACCCGGAATAGACCACCACCCCCAACCTCCACCCCGAATAGACAACCACCCCCAACCTCCATCCAGAATAGACAACCACCCCTAACCACCACCCCCAACCTCCACCCCGAATAGACAACCACCTTCAATCTCCACCCGGAATAGACAACCACCCCCAACCTCCACCCCGAATAGACAACCACCTCCAACCTCCACCCGGAATAGACAAAAAAACCCCAACCTCCACCCGGAAATAGCCCTAACCAACCACCTCCAACCTCCACCCCGAATAGACAACCACCCCCAACCTCCACCCGGAATAGACAATAGACAACCACCCCCAACCTCCACCCGGAATAGACCACCACCCCCAACCTCCACCCCGAATAGACAGCCACTCCCAACCTCCATCCGGAATAGACAACCACCCCCAACCACCACCCCCCAACCTCCACCCCGAATAGACAACCACCTTCAATCTCCACCCGGAATAGACAACAACCCCCAACCTCCACCCCGAATCCACCCCCAACCACCACCCCCAACCTCCACCCCGAATAGACAACCACCCCCAACCTCCACCCGGAATAGACAACCACCCTCAACCTCCACCCGGAATAGACAACCACCCCAAACCTCCACCCGGAATAGACAATAGACAACCACCCCCAACCTCCACCCCGAATAGACAACCACCCCCAACCTCCACCCGGAATAGACAACCACCCCCCAACCTCCACCCCGAATAGACAACCACCTCCAACCTCCACCCGGAATAGACAACCACCCCCAACCTCCACCCCGAAAAGACAACCACCGACAAACACCACCCGGAAAAGACAACCACCCCCAACCACCACCCCCAATAGACAACCACCCCAACCTCCACCCAAATAGACAACCACCCCAACCCCCACCCGAATGACAACACCCCCAAACATCCACACAGAATAGACAACCACCCCAACCTCCACCCGGAAAAACCCAACCCAAAAAAACCTCCACCCCGAATAAAACAACCACCCCCAACCTCCACCCGGAATAGACAACCACCCCCAACCTCCACCCCGAATAGACAACCACCCCCAACCTCCATTCCTAATAGACAACCACCCCCAACCTCCACCCCTAATAGACAACCACCCCCAACCTCCACCCGGAATAGACAATAGACAACCACCCCCAACCTCCACCCCGAATAAAACCAACCCCCCATCTCCCCCCGGAATAGAAATAGACAGCCACCCCAACCTTTTCCATTCCCTAATAGCAACCCCCCAACCTCCCCCTAATAGAAACCCACCCCCCCTCCACCCCTAATAGAAAACCCCATCCCAACCTCCCCCCGAATAGAAAACCCACCCCAAACTCCACCCCAAATAGAAAACCCACCCCCAACCTAAAACCCAAAATAGAAACACCCCAACCTCCCCCCCGAATAGAAACCAAACCCCCAA
>JAODAL010050839.1:0-27107 GCA_025379985.1 Phyllomedusa bahiana | reverse complement strand
GGGGAAACAGGTAAGGAGGGGACAAGGGTGCCAAGTGTTGTGTGTGCATGTGAGTAGGGTATGTACTGTATATGTGAGATTTGTATATACTGTACAGCCATGTGTCTAGCCATGTCACTTCTTCCCTGCACATACACGCCAGGGAAAATTATTATTATTATTATTATTTATTTTAGAGCGCCATTAATTCCAGGGCGCTGTACATTTAAGGGGAATTACATACATAACAAATGTGGAACAATTACAATTCTGACAAAATGACTAGTGACTGAAACAGAGAGGAAAGAGGACCCTGCCCGCGAGGGCTTACAATCTACAAGGAAGAAGGGGAGAGACAGAAGGGTGGGGCAGACATTTTGCGGGCCGGTGTAGTGGGGTGGGGTTAGTGTGGGTTGTAGGCTATCCTAAGAGATGGGTTTTCGGGTTTGCTTTTGAAAACTGGTGAAATTTTTGGGGAGAGTCTGATGTTTTGGGTTAAGGAGTTCCAGAGTGTGGGTGAAGCACAGGAGAAGTCTTGGAGACGGCTTTGTGAGGAACTGATGAGAGGGGAGCAGAGGAGGAGGTCCTGTGAGGAGCGGAGATTGCATGAGGGGAGGTATCTGGAAATTAGGGCAGAGATGTATGGAGGGAGAGGTTATGGAGAGCCTTGTTGGTCAGGGTGAGTAATTTGAACTGAATTTGCTGGGCAATGGGCAGCCAGTGAAGGGATTGGCAGAGGGGAGAGGCAGAGGAGTAACAAGGAGAGAGGTGAATCAGACGGCGGGAGAGATGAAGATAGTTCGGAGGGGAGCGAGGGTGCTAGACGGGAGGCCACAGAGAAGGATGTTGCAGTAGTCTAGGCGGGAGATGACGAGGGCATGGACTAGCGTTTTAGTGGTCCAGAGTTAGGAATGGGCGGATGCGTGAAATATTTTTCAGGTGGGGGCGGCAGGCAGAGTGAGGGCTTGGATGTGCGGTTTGAAGGATAAAGAGGAGTTCAAAGTTATCCCAAGGCAGCGGACTTGTGGAGCTGGTGAGAGGGTGTGCCATTAACAGTGATAGAGAGATCAGGTGGAGGGGTAGAGGGGGATGGTGGAAAGATGATGAATTCTGTTTTATCTACATTTAATTTTAAGCGACGGGAGGAGAAGAAGGAGGAAATGGATGATAGGCATTTTGGGATCCGGGAGAGAAGAGAGTTAATATCAGGAACCGGGGGAAAATAAAGCTGGGTGTCGTCCGCGTACAGGTGGTAGTTAAAGCCATGTGAGGCTATGAGCTGACCCAGATGAAAATGAAAGGGAATGGGGCCGGCTCCACAGCTTTTTAGAAGTACGGACTGACCAGAGTATACTTCTAAAACACCCGGCATATAGCAGAGTGCACAGTATGCCCCGCTATACTCCGTGTGAACATTACTTAATGGTACAGTCATGCAGAAGATATGAATGCTGATTCCGGGGTGGATTCAGTGCTGGATCTGCCTCAGAACTGGCGTTCAATCCGGCAGGAAACTGATTTATATTATATCCTATCTAAAATCAGTGTTGTCGTTTAGATGACACTGATTTTACTTAAGTATTTTCAGCGCTTACTGTCAGTGCCTACAAAGAATTCTTCAAGGTGTTTTATGCACTAACAGCATTAAAAGATAGGAGGCAGAAATCTGCCTCGGGCAGTCTGGGTCGTTTACTCGTCGGAATTGTGCATTTGCAAGCATTGAATTTCCAACAAGCAAACGACACTGTCAGTGCCGATAAACCGTCATGTGAACCCACCCTAAGTGTGTAGTGTGTCTGTGTTCAATATATGTATATATACACACACACAATTTCTGGGGTACCTTTTCTAATGTAGTCTCTGGGGTACAGTGTGTAATGTAATAATCTCTGGTGTATGGTGTAATATAATATCTTTTGTACAGTGTGTAATGTAATCTCTGGGGTACGGGGAATAATGCAATAATATCTGGGGTACAGTGTGTAAACTAATCTCTGGGGTACAGTGGGTAATGTAATATGTGATGTATGGTATGTAATGTAGTAATCTCTGGGGTACAGTGTGAAATGTAATCTCTGGGGTACGTAGTGTAAACTAATCTCTGGGGTATGGTGTGTAATGTAATCTCTGGTGTACGGTGTGTAATGTAGTAATCTCTGGGGTACTGTGTGAAATGTAATCTCTGGGGTATGGTGTAATGTAATCTCTGGGGTACAGTGGGTAATGTAATATATGGGTAATGTAATATATGGTGTGTAATGTAGTAATCTCTGGAGTACAGTGTGAAATGTAATCTCTGGGGTATGGTGTAATGTAATCTCTGGGGTACGGTGTGTAATGTAATCTCTGGGGTACAGTGTGCAATGTAATCTCTGGGGTACAGTATAATGTAATCTCTGGAGTATGGGTGTTATATAATCTCTGTTGAACAGTGTGTATTGTAATCTCTGGGGTATGATGTGTAATATAATCTCTGGAGTACAGTGTGAAATGTAATCTCTGGGGTATGGTGTAATGTAATCTCTGGGGTACAGTGAGTAATTTAATTCATTTCTAGGGTTCAGTGTGTAATATAATAAATTTTTGGGGTACAGTGAATTATATTATTTCTTGAGTACAATGTACAATTCATTTGTAAGGTGCAGTTAGTAATGAAATTTCTGTGGCTATCGTGTAATATAATCCATTTCTGGGGTGCAGTGAGTGATGTCATTTCTGGTGTATGGTTTGCTATAAAATACATTTTGGGGTACAGTAAGTGATTCGTAAGATTGGGTTCTTTTTCCTCATGCTGTTGTGTGTATAACAAATTTAATGGAGTAGTGATGGGGGATGGGAGGAGTTAAGCGAAATTTGCTGCATTGCATAACATTTGTTATTTCCATCTAGAAGGGGAAATATTATAGGTGGGCTGGTTCGGTTTCATTGCCAGGGCTGCTTTTTAGCCGCAGTCCGGCTCTAAACTTTAGTAATTAGAGAGCCACTCATAACATTATGGATTACACCAAAAGTGTTTGCCATAAGGACTCAGCCCAGACCTTCTGGGGGAGCTCACAGCACTCCCTCAGACCTCCAAGCTGGGTTAGAGGGGGCCACTTCACTGCAGGGAGAGGAGGGGAGAGAAGGAAAGGGAGGGGAAGTGAAAGGGAAGGCGAGTGAAGGAGGGAGGGAGGGATAGGAAGATAAGGAATGAGAGGGAAAATTGGTCCCCCCCACTTTTTGAACCAAAGTTACACCCCTGGTTAAGACTATGTTTACATTACAATTGGGATGTTCTATAATATAAAGTATGTTATGTATATTCCACTAACTACAAATTGAGTCATCGAATTATCATCAATTCTAGTAAGAAACCACTAGGTCTGGTTTATTGAAGGTGGGGGGTAACAGGTTATCTCCAAGTTTGACTTTGACATGGAGCCTGGAGTTTTATCTACTTCAAAGGAGGGATCAATAAGGGTCTGTCTATCCAACCTTATCATCCCCCAACCACATTATGTAAGGTCCACAGATAGTGGATCCACTGAGTCACCGCAAGTGATAGTGTAAGCTACACCAGGGAGCGGAGGCTAAAGGGTTGTTGGTTTTCACCAAAGCTCACCACAAGGCAGAATAGGCTTGATCTGGCAGACTACCTCCATGTCGCTATCTCTGGCACAACTTGCCTGCGGTGGCGCCTGAGGTGTAACGCAGTACATAATAGCTGAGCAGGCTCCTAGTCGGGGACTGTCAGAAGGGTCAGGGCAGGTGGCAAGAATCATGGTCAAGGGATGGTAGAAAGAAGGTCAGATATATACGGTTAGTCAAGAACACGGAAGCGCTTTTACTTAGGCAATAGGCACTGAAGATCCGGCAGGGAAGTCAGGGGAAGGCTGGGTAATATAGGGTCAGTGTCCAGAAATTATCAGCGTGCTGGCCTTTTAAATTTCACAGAGCCACCACACATGTGCACAAAGGGGCGGGGACACACGCATCGGCTGGCAGAAACAGCGCAGGGAGCGAGGAGAGGTGAGAACAAAGAGCGGGTATCAGAGCTGCAAGGGTGTCCACGCCCCAAAATGCAGGATGTGGAGTCACACACAGCAGAAGGGCTGGGAGTATGGGTGTGCCCATGACCTGGCATGTGGGTCGAGGGAGTATTTGTTACACATTACATTTGTTCAATCAAAAGATACATACAATTAGGCATACCTGGGCCTAACCCTAATCACCTAACCATCCAGTCAGGGACAACAAATTACCCTAATGAATTGATGGGCATCTCTGAATTCTAAACTGAGGTTTGATACTATAAAATATGATTGCAACAGAAAAAAACACATTCACAGCGTTGGGTTCAGCCATCATCTGAGTTGTGTTCCAATTTCTTCCTTGCCCCAAGGACCAGAACATCCTCTGCATCATAAGTATTAGACATTTTCTGAAATTTCTCCCTTTTATTTTATAGTTGTTATTACATACCAGTATATGTTTGTCGTCCTATTTTATCTTTATTTTCATATTATTGTAAGCACTGTACCTTTTGTCTATTAAAGCATAAAATCTTAATAAGTTTGGTCCTTGTATGCTCTAAGAGCAGTGCTTGGTTAGAGTGTTTAACCCTGGGAGTGCTGCTGAGTGGTGTTTGTGGGTGACAGCGTACCTTCACATGCCTGAAAGGTGGTGGCAGCGTGTGTTTTGGGGTGCATGGACTGTGATGGAGTGTGATTTATGCTCAATTTGCCACCTGAGTGAAAGGTGAGTGCAAGATTGAGTGAGTGGAGATAGATTGCAGGGGCGTTCAAGTTTTGTGCTGGTGTGTACATGACAGTAATAATGGTCATTAATGTTCTCCATTCGTACAGAATCTGACTGGATAGCTGAAGTTACAAAACTCTTAGATGTTTTTTAACCTTTTCGAGTCTGAGGAGCATCAACAACTCTACTTCTGAGGTCCTGAGAAATCTTCTTTGTTCATGTCATTATGCATTTCCACAAACATATGTTGTGAAGATCAGATTTTAATAGATTCCTGCTCTTTAAATAAAACAGTTCAGCCACTCACACTTGATCGTTATCTCATTGATTGAAATTACCTGGCCCTTATTTCACCTTTAAATAATCTGCTAGTCGTAAGGGCTCAAATAATTTTGCCACTCATAGATATATGATATTGGATAATTTTTTTCTCAATAAATAAATTACCAAGTCTAGTATTTTTGACTTATTTTTTTGACTTCTTTCTCTGTATCTTCTTTTAAGATTTGTGAGTAAATCTGATGTAGTTTTAGATTAACCCCTTAAGGACCCAGCCAGTTTTGGCCTTCCTGACACAGCCCTATTTTTGAAATCTGACATGTGTCACTTTATGAGAGAATTACTTTTTGACACTTTTACCTATCCATGTGATTCAGAGATTGTTTTCCTCGGGGACACATTGTGCTTTAAGTTAGTAAGAAAATTGTATCCATACAATCCTTGTTTGTGTGTGAAAAATATCAAAATTTCATGAAAATTTTGAAAAATCTGTGATTTTGAAAGTTCCAAAATTTCTGCGTGCAAGACAGATAATTATTCACCCCAAAATAGTTTAAACACAATACATATTCCCCTATAGGTTTTCATCTTTTTTAAATGTCCTTTTTTTTTGCATTGAGGTTTGAAAATTTAGCGTATTTCTCAAATTTTCAAGAAAATTTGCAATTTACATTTTTTTTGGGACCTTTCCAGTTCTGACGGGGCTTTGAGGGGCCTGTATGTTTAGTACCCCATAAATGTGCCTTTCTAAGAAACTAGACCCCTTCAAGTAATTAAATACGTGTTTAGGAAGTTTGTTAACCCTTTAGGTATTTCACAGAAATTAAAGCAAAGTGGAGGTGAAATTTCAAAATTTCAACTTTTTTTGGGAAGATTTTTAATATTTATCCATTATTCACTGGAATACGGTAAATGTGACTAGGTAAATGCAACATATATATCATTTTCCCCAGGTCTGCCGTTTTTAGAAATATCCCATATGTGGCCCTAGTGCTTATTTGGCTCACCATAAGCCCAGAATAGGAGGAGACTTACTGACTCTGGGTCTCATTTTCAATGCAATTTTATTTAGGCGCCATTTTCGGGTTTTTGAGGAGGCCCTAACTGCTAAAACTTAATAAACACCCCTAAAAGACCCCATATTGGAAACTACACCCCTTAAGGTATATATTCAGGTGTGTAGTGAGTATATCGACCCCACAGGTGATTCACTAATTTTTTTTTTTGCAGTAGGCTGTGAAACTTAAAAAAAATATTTTTCCAATAATCTGCAATTTTAGCTTAAAATGTTTCATATTTACAAGGAATCCTGGAAAAAACAAAACAAAACTTTGTTAAGCAATTTCTTCCAAGTTCGGCAATACCTTACATTTGGGTGTAAACGGGCTGTTTGTGCGCATGGCGGGGCGTACAAGGGAGGGAGCGCTATTTGGCTTTTGGAACCAGATTTTGGTGGGGTCATGTCGCATCTGCAAAGCCCCCAAAGTACCAGAACAGGGGGAAAACCTTCCATAAGTCGCCCCATTTTAGATTCAGCAAACCCTCATGGATTCATATAGGGGTTATTGTGCATTTTGGCACACAGGTGTTTCCATCGTTTTTTTTTTTAGCATTGGGCCATGAAAATGGCGGGGGGGGGGGACGCAGTTCCACCATTTTTTTTTTGGGCTTCAATTTACAGCGGTCGCCGTGCAGTTGTAAATGATGTGATAACTTTACTATGAGGATCGGTACAATTGCAATGGTATAAATTTTATATAGTTTTTTTATGTTTTTTTTACTTTAACAAAATAGAAAAGGGTCTATAAAAAATTGCATTTTTATGTTGTCCTATTCTGACAGTCATAATTTTTTTATTTTGCTGTGTGCAGAGCTGTGTAGGGCCTTGTTTTTTTCGGGGTGAATTGATGGTTTTATTGGTTTACCATTTGGGGTGCATACAACACTTTGTTCACTTTTTATTAGGGTTTTTGTGAGGTTTTGAACAAAATACGCAATCCTGGTTGTTTTTTTTATTTTTATTTTTTATAGCGGTCACTCTGCGTTAGATATGACATGCTAGTTTTAAATCAGCAGGTCGATATGATTTACAGCAAATACCCCAATTTGTATATTTTTTTATTTTTTTACTGCTTTTATACAATAAAAACCTTTTATTTTCAAACAGGAAAACACATTTTTGCATTGTCATAGTCTGAGAGCCATAACTTTTTTATTTTCTGTGTATGGAGCTGTGTAGGGGCTTGTTTTTTGCGGGATCAGTTGACGTTTTTATTGGTATCATTTTGGGGGGACAAGACTTTTGATCAGTTTTAAATCCGTTTTTTGGAAGGCAGAGTGAAGAAAGTACTGCAATCCTAGTAGTGTTTTTTACTTTTATTTTTAACAGCGCTCATTGTGCAGTATCCGTATAAGTTAGCTTTTCTCTGTGGTTGATATACGGCGATACCCAAAATTTTTTTAGTTTTTTTATGTTGAAGCACTTTAAAAAAAAAAAAAAAAGTGTTTTTTAGTGTGTAAAAGAATGTTTATGCATTGCTATCTTCTGAGAGCCATAACTTTTTTATTTTTCCGTATATAGAGCTGTGTAAGGCCTTTTTTTTGTGGGATGAACTGACGTTTTAATTTTGGGACAAAGTTGGCTTTATAGGAGTTTTTGATCACTTTTATTCCATTTTATGTGCTGCGGCATGAACAAAAATCTTAATTCTGTGATTGTTTTTTTTAATTCTTTTTTACGGCGTTCACCGTACGGGTAAATTAACATGACAGATTTATAGGGCAGGTCGGTACGTACGCGGCAATACCAAATATGGGGACTTTATTTTTTTTGATCTTTTTGGGGGCGATTAGCGTTTGTAAGGGGAAAAGGGCGGTGTACGTGTTTTTTATTTTATTTTTCGTATTTGTTTTTTTACTTTTTTTTCACTTTTTTTTTATTTATTTTTTTTATTTTTTCCCCAATTTTTTTTTCATTTTTTCCCCTTTGGGGTTTTTAAATTTGAGAAATTTTTTAAAAAAGTAATTTTACTAGACTCTTTTTTTACAAAAAAGGGTGTTTGTTTAAGTTTTTGGGTTCTACCTTCTGAAAAAAAAAGATAGGGTGCTTTCACACGTAAATTTTTTGGTGTTTTTTTGGTGCGTTTTCGGGATGCGTTTTTGTGCAGAAAGCACGAAAATTTAAAAGGGTTTTTGGGAAAAATTTTTTTTTTCTCCCAAAAAAAAACGCATCCAAAAAACGCAAAAAAAACAAACCAAAAAAATGTACGTGTAAAAGACCCTATGTTTTTTTCAGAAGGAAGTACCTTTTTCTTAAACAATACAGAAAATTAAGAATTTAACACACTAAAACCCTTCAATTTGGATTCGGGTTTTTCTTTTTTCCCCTTTTAAACAGGACTCTCATTTTTGGTGTGTTCCCCCACCCCCTTACACTTTAACCCATAAAAGTTTTTCTGACTTTATTCCTTTTGACAGTCCTTTCCTTTCAACTTAGTTTTAAGGGGTTCGCTCTTCCCGTAACAATTTTCCTTTTAAAAAATTTTTTTGTTTCTACCAAGACTCCCCTTGGAATACCTTTCATTAGTAACTCTCACTATGGCACACTTAGGTCACTAACTGGGTCCCCTTCAATACCACTCCATAAAGTGATATCTGTGTAACAGGTCGGCTCTTAGCTTGTTTTAAACCCAAAACCGTGTTACGAATGAGGACAAATGGAAATTGCGGCCACCTCCCAAAACCCCTTCATTTTTTTGGGGAATTTCCGAATATAGCAGAACATAGCTATTTTTTAAACAATCATAGAGGTGAATGGGGAGGATTGTTGCAAGCGCCACCTTCCTCTTTCTGTAACACAATCGCTTGTAGCTAGCAATGAGCCAAACTGTTGAATGGATGTTTCTTCATAGGAACACCCCTTTAAGAGACAGTGTTGCAGATTTTTAGATTTTACCCTGACGGTTTATTGGCTTCTAGCTAAGCCATTCCTCTTGGCCATTTTTCAGGCCTTCAAAGGGCCTTTAATAAAGCCCTTTTCTTATTTCCCCTTGAAAAAGGCTATTTAAATTTTTGAATTGAAAAACATAATAGTTGACCCGGTTGAAAACAGCACCTTAAACCCGGGACTGGTATACTTCCGGCTGACCCATCTCCACGCCCCCCCCCCAAAAAACCCTTACAACCCGCTTTTGAAACTAAAAGTTAGGGCTAACCCCATAAGGCTCCTTTTATCTTTAAACTAAATTTTTCGGGCCTTTTTGCCCCCCAAAAAACACACCATGAAAAAAGTATAGTAGCAGCTACTTCTCACAGCAGCCTCCCCCTTCTATTTTTGCGCCCCTCCCTCATCACAATTTCCAAAACCTTTTTGGTTCACCACCAGTATAGCACAGCATTGCAAGTCTTTATCTACTTTACAGAAAAAGAGACAAGCTGTTTTCCCCCAAACTGGTAAAACCCTTTTTCAACCTAACCCGTTTCCAGAAACCCCCGTCCTCCCCGGCCTGGCAGGTTATTTTGGATACCGCACTTCCCCAAATTTATGCTTAAAACCCCTTCTAACCAAAAGGGGGTTCTAGCTTTCCCCCCCGGGGCCTCCTCCAATAGCTGTATACCATGATACTCTCTTAATTTGTACAGCTACCACATCTACAGAGCAAGGGCATAACTAGCATTCGTAGTGCCCCCATAGCAAAATGAGACAGGGCCCCAACACCCAATGATTGGGAAAACACGCATAGGGAAACAATAATTACAGTAGTGTGGTTTGGTGCACCCCGGTTTTTGTCAGTTTGGGAGGCCCCCAACCCCACCCCACAAGGGGTTCAAAATGGCAATCCTACATAAGGGGCCTCCTGCAGTACCCCGCCATCCCCCGTGCTCCAAATTGTATTTATTAACCCAAACCCCGGTTTTTCTGGACAAGCTCGCTTGGGGGAAAACTCCCAAATGGGAGCATGGATTACCAGAGGCAGCGACTTGGAGAGATTCCAGAAAATGTGCATGTGGTGTTCGAGGAACCAGGTCGCACGTCTTCAGTGTCATCATTCCTCTTCACCCTAAGACAGGGTACCTGCCCCCTTTTCCAGTACTTTTTCGGTTTTCCCCCCAAACAGGGGCAAAAAGGCTTGGAATGAAAAACCCCGTGTTTGGGGGAAAATCGTGCAGAAGACTCCCCCAGGCGCCCCGCCATCCTTCCCCTTTCCCAAAGGCCCCAAAAATTAAAAACCGTTCCTTGGGCTCCCGACCCTTTGTAAACCCAAGCAAAAGCGAAATTTTTGTACAAAAATGAAAAAGCATGGGGCAAACAGAAAAGGGAAAGGTATGTACTTTATTGAGTAAAAAAAAATTTCCCCAAAGCCTAAAACTTAAGAAACCCAAAGTTATTTGGGGGGCAGGGGAGAAAACCGCCCCTTTTAAGGTGAAAAAAAAAAGGTCTAAAAATTTTTGATGTTTTAAAAAGCCACCCTGGGCGGGGTTTTGTAGAAGTCACTTCCAAATGAGGGCCCAAAATCTAGATTCTGGCTCTGCTGCCAACTTCATTCGGCAAGATCTGGTTCTTAAACTCCAGCTTCCAACACAGCAACTAAATGGATGACATGAAAAATTGGGGCCCTGCACTCCGAGAAAATGTCTTTCTATGTCCTCCCTAAATCCATAAATTTGTTCTTCCGGGCCCCCTTCCGGTGGGGGGTTTTACCGCATGCACACAAGCCGTTTTGGGCCCTTTGGGCCCCAGGGTTTTCAGTGAGGTCCAATTGTGTTTCCAAATTGCTTTTCCCAAGGTTTTTTTCAAAGAAAAGTGTCCCCCCTGTTTCCAAACCCTATCCTTGTTTGCCAAACCCGTATTGTGCCAAAGCTTGGGTTTTCCCTGTGAAAAAAAAAGGTAGGTCTTCCCTTTCCACATAGGCCATCAAGCTGCTGTCTGACACCTCTCCACCCTGGTGTTGAATGTATCCTTTGTCGCTGAGACGCGTGCCATGTTGAAATACATTAAGGAAAATTTAGCCAAGGAATTTATCCGAAAGGTCCCCCCTTCCTTTTCCGTGCCAGTTTCTTTTTCCCTGTATTTACTTTTCGGGACTTAACAAAAACCTTTTTTTAACCATAAAAAACCCAAAACCCCTTTTTGTTTTTGATCTGTGCCCGGGGTTGGGACAAAATTTTTTTTGGGGGCAAAATTTTTTTAAACCCAAGTTGGTTTTTAAGGGGGGCCTTCAACTTTTCACCCGGGATCTGAAAAGGTTGTTAAATGGAAGAGGGCCCTTTTTAACATCATGAGGTCATTATTATACCTTTTTAATGTTTTGGGGTTTTTGGCAATCCCCACCTACTGATACCCCTCCATATCTCCTTTTGGGAAAGTACCTGCCCAAAACCCCTTTGATATTCTCCCCTTGATTTTTAAACATCCATGGGAAGAAACGTTTGTAAGGCCCTGCTAAAAGGAAAAAAAACCTATTTTTAACGGGAGGAGTGGATCCGGGGGCCCAAACCCGAAAGCGGTGATAGCCAACCCAAAAGCCAGGTAAGGGAAAATTAAGTAGCCCCCCGGGGTTTTTCCCCAAAGACCCCGGCGCAAAGGGGGAGGGCCCTTCCCTGCGGGTGAGGCAAACCAGGTCGTTCCCCCCTGACGTGATTTTGGTTGCAAAAGGCCCAGCCGGGGGTACAGCCGTGGGTACAAAAACGTAACCCGGGTGGGGGTTTGGAGGGGGGGACAGGAAAAAAGGGTTTCAGGGCAGGAGCGGGGGTTTCCCTGGTCGGGAGGGGGCAGACGGGTTCAAGGCAGGCGGAAAAAACGGGCAAGGTCAGGAAACATAGGGGAAAAGGACGGGTTTACACGGGAAAATCGGGGCCCGGACGAAAAATACTCTCAAAGACACTAGGTAAGCACCCAACAGAGGGGGGCGGGAAAGTATAGGGGCGGATCCCTTAAATAAAAACCACCCGCCCCCCCCCCCCAAAATTAATGCCCCAATTTACCCGGGAAAATTGGCCTTTTTAAATTTAGAGAACCCGGGACCCCCCCCGGGCCCCGCCCCCTTAAGGGGCCCCGGCCCGCCCCCCCCCACAAGGGCCCGGGCCCTGAACCAGGGGAGGGGCCCCGTTCCCCCGGAAACCCCCCCCGGGCCGGGGGTTAAGAGGGGGCGGCGCCAGGGGGCCGAGGCCCCGGGGCCCCAGTACCCCCCCTTAGGTCTCCCCTTTTTTTTTAAAAACCCTAGAGGGAGGGGGTCGGAGACGGGTTTTGGCCTCCGGCCCCCCAACACCACCCCTCCGGCCCCGGAAACCCCTTCCAGTCAAAAAGAAAAAACCCTTTTTCCCCCCTTCACGGTCTTCGAGCCAACCCCTCCTTGACCTCAAAAAATGTTTTCAGATTTGGGCCCACAGGGGAAGGTGAGAGGGGGAAAACACGGGAAAAAGCGATTCGCACCAACAGGTTGAGGGGGGGAAAGACTTGGAAGGATGTTGGGGGATCCCAGGGTAGGAGGAGGGGGAAAGGCTTGTTGGAAAACCCCGGGTTTAGGAACTTTTGCGTACCTCAAAGGGACCCATTTTTAAAGGAAACCTTGCTTTGAAGCTTGGCCCACCCAAAAGCGAATTTTTTTTGCGGGGATACCCCCAAACCTTATCGGCGGGCCCTCAAAAAAGGGGCGAACCCCTACGGTATCTGCCCGCGGGAAACTTTAGTGCGAGCAAAAAGGCCGAAACGGGGCCCTGCCCAAAGGTGAGTGCCAGAGGGCCCTTGATGTCCCTTTACTTGGGCATCCAGGGGCCGGGAAAAGGGACAAAAGGGGTAAAAAGGGGGAAAGGGGGGGGGGGGCGGGGTTTGTAACCCAAACACGAAAAAAAAAGGGGGGGGGCCCCCCCCGCAGACCCCCAAATTTCTAAAGGGGTTATAAAAAGGTTATAAAAAAAAAAAGGATCGGGGAAAAATTTATCCTGGGGGCGGACAAAAAGGGGCCGGAAGGTAGGTAAAAAGTCCCTGGTTAACCCCCCCCTACCTGCCCATTGGGTTTGAGGGTGGATGGGGAAAGAGAAATTAAAAGAACCTGCAATTGCCCAAAACAACCCAGGCCAAAATTTTGCAATAAACCCTGGGGAACTCCCCGGGGGGTCGAGGGAACAAATGGGGTTTTTTGGGGGTTTGGAAAACCTTTTTGGAAAAACGGGAAAAACGTGACTAAAAAAAAAATTTTTGGGCCAGCTGAGGAGAGAGGGTAACCCAGGAAAGTGGGACAAAGTGACCCCTTTTTTGGGGAAAAAAACCGGTGGGTTTAACCGACCCAGATATCCGGGGTTTCCAGAAGGGAGGGGGGGAGGTCGGTAATGAAGTCCTTTGGCTAAAAATGGGTCCGGGGTTTTTTTTTCCGGCACAGGGGGGAGGCGGAAAAGGGGGCCCCGGGGGTTTTTTGAGACGACGGGCCCTTTTTCCCGGGCACAGGGGTGCAGGCTAGAACAAAGCCCTGACATCCTGAGAAGAGTGGGCCCAAACCGTAATAGCGGGGATCGTTGCAGCGACCTAGGGACTCCTGGTTCCCCAAAAGGCAAACGGAAGCTTTTGGCCCCCCAATTCAGGACCCCTTGGGGCCGCAAGGCCCAACGGGGGGGCCCCACTCCCTTTTCAGGGTTTTGGGGTTTAGGTTTGGAGACCCCCGGGGGGGCCCCCGTGACGAGTCGCTCGGGGGGGGGCCCAATGTGTTTGGGGAGGGGAGACTGAAAACCCCCCGCATCCGAGGAAGAAAAGGGGGGAGGGAGAGCTTTTCCGCCCGGTGTTTTCTCGGCCGGCCGAAAATGTAGACGGAAGTAAAAAAGGCCAAAGGAAAAAAGGGGGAACCCCCGGGCCCCTGAGGGGGGTTTTTCGGGGTTGACCCGATTTGCAGTTACAGGGGTTCTTGTGGTCGGGTGAAGAATCATTTGGGGGGTGGTGGGGCCCCCTCCAGAAGGTGATGCCTTTCCCTTCAAGAGCCAGCTTTTTGGCCAGTAGTAATTCTCGATCATTTAGGGTTTATATTTCCCTTTGGGCAGGAAGAAAAAATTTTTGGGAGAAATACCCCAGGTCCCAAATTTTTACAGAGGGGACTTGCGAAGGACAGGGGCCGGCGCCGACGGGAAGGGGGCATTTATTTTCCAAAAAAAAAAAAAAAAAGGGGGACGGTTGGGGGGTCGGGGCGTGGGGACAGGATGGGAAAGCCGATGCAAATGCAGCTTTTGAGGGGGTTTTTTGAAGGGGGTTTGAGCTTCTGGGGGCCAGGCCCTTGGGGATTGGCGTTTTCCCGGGTCAGAGCCCCAAAGGGGGAGCCACAAGTTTAGGAAAAGGGGGGGGAAAAAAATTGCCCCTGTAAAAATTTTAGCAAACCCAAAAGCCCCTTTGGGAATGGCCCGGGGGGCCCCAAACCGGTTGTGGCCCAATTGCAACCCCGGGGAAAGAGTTTGGGGAAGGACCCAAATTTTGGAGCCCCCTATCGGGAAAAGATGAAACCCTGGGGAAGGGGTTTAAGCTTTTGGGGTTCAAAACAGACACTTCTGGGGTTTTGGCAAAAGTGTTGAAGTGGGGGGAGTGGCCCTGGGACCCCCTGGGGGGAACGGGGGTTGGGGGTTAGACTCGAGATCGGGGGGAAAAAGATGGGATATCGTCCAATTTAGCGTTTACAAAAAGTAGAGTAGGTCCTAAAAGTTTTTCTTTGGGAAAAAATTCTAAAAAATACTGCCGGGGCGTTTGAAAGGAAAACAAAAGGCAAAACCCAAAAAATACTCAAAATTGGCCGTCCCGGGTTTAATTAAAATTTGCCGTTTTCCATTCGTCCCCTTTCCCTTTAAAAATTGGGGAAAATTAAAAATTTTTTTGGGCCCCCACAAAGGGCCCGTTTAGAAAAATTTTCGACCCTCGAAGGGGGTAAAGGGAGTTCGGAGCCCAAGGGGAAAAAAGGTTTAGGTTTTTTTTATGGTAATTTTGTTCGGGCCCCCCGATTATCGATGCAGGGCCGGGGGACCGCCCTTTTTTCTCAAGGGAAAGAAAAGAAAGAAAACCCGGGGTTTCCAGCCGGGGAGAGGATTTTACGGATGAAAACCCTTTGCGGAGGTTTTCCTTATTGTCCCTCAGACATCGCCTTGGGTCCCCGGGAGGGGGAGGGGGGGAAAACCCGGGGGCCTTTTTGGAAAGGGGTTTCGGGCCAAAGATTGCAGGTCAATGGGAAAATTTCCAAAAGGGCCCGGTGTGGAGGAAGATTTTAAAGCCGGGGGCCTCCAAAAAAGACATCGGAAAAAGTCCCAGAAAGGGACAAAAGGTGGGACCTGGAGGGGCTTGGCAGGTTGGGGGGAGGGGGAACCTTGGGGGAGCGAGTTGGGCTTGGACGGGGAACGAGGGGGACAAGGGGAAAACCCCAAACCCCTTTGACTTAAACCTGTGCTCCAATCCAAAGGGGGGGTAAAAAAAAAAAAAAAAATGGGGTATGGTCCTTTACCCAAAGGGGGGCCCCAAAAAAAGGATCTCCGGGGGAGGATCGAGGTTTGGATTTAAAAGTCGCAACTTTCTCCTTGTGAAGAGCCCAAATTTTTGCAAGAAGAGGGGGGCCATACGGAAAGCGGATAGCACCCCCTTTAAAGGCATTCGCACTTTAAACCCAAAGGGGGGGGGAACATTTGGTTTCAGCAATGGGTCACAGGAAGACGAAAACCCGGGGCACAAGTTCGGGTTTTTGGGTTATGAAGTTTCCTTTCTGATCCAGAAACAATTTTAAAGGGGGTTGGGCCCGGAAGGTGCTGTTTCCCGGGGAAAGCACCAATATATACGGGAAAGGCAGGGGGGGGGAGGGCCCCTTTGACCCCCTAGGGTTTCTCTCCCCGGGGCCCCCTTTTGGTGCGGAAATTTCCCGGGCCCACAACCCGGAACCCGTCCCCCAAAGAAATGGCCCCCAAGGGCCCCCAAATGAAGCACATCTGCTTCAGACGACCCGGAAAAACGTTCCTCCTTAGGGAAAAGGGGGGCTTTTTCTCGGGGGCCCGCATAGGTTTTTCTTCAGAGGCCCTTTGGGAAAGGGGGAAGAGGGTGACCCCTGGGGAAAAGTGGGAGCCAACGGGGGGAAACAAAGTGGGGTGGACGGTTTCCCTTTTTAGGGGGGCTCCTGTTGCCTTTGGCGAAGCGAAAATCCCCTCGGGTTTTGGCCCAAATGGATTGATCTCCAAGGAGCTGGTTGATCCCCCGGGGGCCCAGTGTCCTTGATTCGCCCCGGAGGCCTTGGTTTTTAAAAAAGGGGCGCCACCCAAAGCTTTTTGGTTGTTCCAGTCCAGCTCCCAAAACGAATTGAGGTGAGAAAAAAATGCCAAATTTTAATACCCGGGGCCACGGGTTGGGGTGTCGCCCTGATGGAGCCGGAGCAGCGCTTTCGGCAAACGAAGGAAGGTACGGCCTTGGTTTCCCCAAAGACGGTGCGGGGGGAAAAAAAACCCGAGGAAGGGTTGGAGGTCCCCCTGTCATAGGATTCCCTCGGATCCCATTGTGGCGCTAAACCCAAGCCAAGGGGTTCTCCCGACGAGAGGCGATAATTTAAGGCCACTTTTGGGTCGCCTGTTTGGGAAATTTGGTTCCCCAAACATCTCGGGTGGAAAAGGGGCATGGGTGATGAAAACCCAAAGGGAATTTTTTTGGGATCTCCATCAATTTGGTGAGGGGAGTGGCAGATGCGAGAGGGGGCCCCAAGGCCCCGGGCAGGTTTGGTTTAATTTGGGCGGGTGAAAGGTTTGGGGGTTTCGGTTTGGGTGGGGTGGAGGCAAAAACGGTTGGGGGACCCGGGTTATGGGCTTAATGCGAAGGGGGGTCCCATGGGTTTGGGGGTCTGTGGGCGACAGCTGTAGTGACGTCCCGGAGTAAAGGGCCAGAGGTTCCCTGGGGAATCCATTTGGGCCCGTCTTATGTAACGGGGGAGTGGAATCCGCCGGGGGCCAAAGCAAGCGGGTTTATAGCTAAGCCCCGCCCGGGGGAAAGGAATCTAAGTAGCCCCCCCGGGTTTTTTCCCCGAGCCCGGGCAATGTTGGGATGGAATTGGTCGGGCGTGAGGCTAATGGTTTATTAAACCCCCGACGTGACCCTTTCTTGGGGAAAGGCAAACCGGGGGGCTTTCAGGGGTGGTACAGAAACGTAATCCGGAGGCCGTAGTCGGGGGGCAGGCGAAGGGTTCCCGGGCAGGCGCGAGGGGGTTTGTGGTCAGAGGCAGGAGACGGTCGGGGGCAGGCGGAAAAAAGGCAAGGTCAGGAAAGATTAAACGGAACGGGGCTGGTTTCCCGGGTAATTTAGGCGGAAGGAAATTTCTCTCTAGACACTAGGGAAGCCCCAACAGACTGGCAGGGAAATACTGGGGGGGGATACCCTTAAAAAGAAACCTGCGCCCCGATAAGACCCAATTATCAGGACACTGGCCCAAAATTTTTTAAATTTGGAAGCCGGCGGCGCGACCGGGGCCCCCTTTAAAAGGGCGGCCTTGCGCCCCGACGGCGGGCAGGCGGGAAGGGGCGGGGTTTTTACCGGAGGCGGCCCCGGCCCCCGGGTTTTTAAAAGGGGGCGGCGCCCGAGGGAGGGAAAGCGAGGGGTGGTCGCGGGGCCCCAGGGGGGACCCCCCGGGGCCCCCCCCCCCAACGGGGGGTGGTCGCGTGGGGGGAAACGGAGCCCCCCGACCCCCGGGGAAACCTATTTTTTCCAAAAAATTTTTCAACTGTGTCTTTGGGGAAAAAACTTTACTTTCCATTTTCCCGGGTTTTTTTACTGTTTCCAGGGCAGGGCCCGAGTGGACCCTGAGAAATCTCTGGGAGGTTTTCTCCTGATTAAACGCTCAAAGGCCCCCGCAATTTCCCCTATGGGGGTTAATTTCTTTTCACCCAAATCAAAATAATTTTATTTTATTTCTGGCCCACTTTTCATCTTCCTCCCCTGGCCCTTTCTCTGCGTTAACCAAAAAGGGAAAAATGCTTTTAGAAAAAGGGAAGGGGGTGCCTTCCGAAACGTGGTAATTTTTCATGGCGGGGAAGGGCCCTCAAAAAAGCATGATCGGCTCCTTTTGTTTTTCACTATGGGAGATCATCCCCTAAAAACAGGAAAAGTAAGAGTAAGTATGGCCACGTTTTCATTGTTTTTCATTCCCTTAAGGGGGTGTTGTCATAGATCTTTTGTTTTTTTATGCAAAATTTACAAAAATAAAAGTAAAGTTCAATTTTTTTTGTCCATACAGCCTTGTGTACTTTTTTGATTGTATAGGGGAAGTTAGAAAGGGTACTCCAAAAAGGCTGGGATTAAAGTGTGCCTGCTAATATACGGCATTGTTTGCAAATTTGATTGGTTTTTAAAACCCCAAAAAAGGGGGGGCTAATGCCAGGTCCTGAACGAGTCGCTGTGTCGCAGTTAAAAGAACCTTCCAAAAGTTTCGTGTTACACCCTCCCCGACCCAAAAAACAGTTTTTCTAGCGGTGGTTTAGTCTTCTTTGGAGCTGGGGCGTTTTCTGAAAGTTCCTTCTGGGAAGTTCATCATGTGTGGTTTCTTCTACAAGTCACTTACACCGGCTGAACGAAACTACTCCATTGGAGATCGAGAACTGCTGGCTATAAAAATGGTGCTTGAAGAATGGTGGGAAACCCACAAAGGTGGACTCCAGTTTATAATCTTCACGACCAAAAAAAACCTGCCTTCCCCACTTTACGAATGGCTGAACTTCTGAAGCCTGGTGGGCCCCTCCCTTTTTGCTTGACTTGAGTTTCATTTCTGCGGAGAAGAAAATTTAGGGGAGCCCTTTTCTGCACCTTCGATGTTGCTGGTTCTGAGACAGAACCACAACACTTCATTGACCTAGCTTAAAATTTTTTAAAACGGCCTGTTTTTTTGGGGAAAACCTCTGGGGACTTGTGCTATGCGCCCCTCCAGACCTTCTTGTCTGTCCCTGACTATGAGCTTGCTGATGTTTTGTTTCCCATTTGGGTCGGTCGCCACCCCCAAAGTAAATAGTCAGAGGGTAGCGACCCCTTTAGGGACTCCCGACGCAGCAAGCCCATTCTGCCTTGTGGCGGCTTGGTGAAACCCAGCCCCATTAAAATTCTGCTCCCTGGCGTGGTTTTACCCCACTTTTCGGTGATCCAGAGGATCCACATCTCTGCTGCCATTACAGAGATGACTTATCAGTCAATTTTCCAATTCCTTTTGAGTCTGTGAAAATAGAGCATCTGTAAAAACAGGAGTAACTTATTAAATGGTTAATGCAATATTTTTGTTAAAGCCACTGAAATAAATCTGTCTACCATCCACCTACCTCTTATTTGCTTTGTTTCACATCTATTGTGGTGATATAGAAGCGAATTAGGGAAACCGTTTTCATGCCCAAATTATTTTTGGGTTCGGGAACTGTTATTTATGAGTTTGAGAGAAAAATTTAGACCAAAAGGAGGGGGGGTTGCTAAAAGTATAGCTTCTGTTAAACTGGGGTTTGGTTTCATCGGCGCCCTGCGGGGGTTTTAAAAGTTTTTAAAACCCTTTTATATAGTTAGTTCAGTTTTCAAAAAAAATTAATTGCTGTTGTCACGGGTTTGAATTTTTCTCTCTGTTACATTTTTTTTTTTACTAAAATTTTCCCCACCCCTTTTTCCTTTTTAAAGGTTCTTGTTAAAAAGGTATAAAAAACCCCTAGTTTTTGATGTTTTAAAGGGGCTTTGCTGTACTAGGCTGAATAATATTCATCAAAAAACAGAGAGAATTGTACTTTAATGAGGAGTGAATATATTTCAGTGTAATTATTTGCAATGTATGCAATCATTGTATTATCTTACTCTTTTACAGGCTCTTTGATATAGTACAAAACAAACAAATTACCAGCTCATCCCATCAAAATGCACATGCACGGAAGCCTGTCCCAAGAAAATAGTGGAAAAAGAGTTATATAGTTGATCCAGCACGGCGGGGTTTAAAGAGTTTCTTTTTAAAAAATTTAAAAAAATTTATTGAAGTATCAATTAAAACTTTCCCAGCTTCAGGCAGTGAAAAAGTGGCCCCGGAAAAAAGAGACCCACATGGGGTTTTCCTTTACGTTTTTCAATGTTTCATCTGTCTTACTGTTACTTATAAGCGGGACCACGTGTTCTCTTTTTCCCGTCCCCTTTTTTGCAAAAACCTGTTGCTAAAGTTTTTTAGGGGGGAAAGTACTTCAATAAATTTTGTTTTTTTTCAATAAGAAATTTTATCCCTTTGCGGGAAATCAACTTATATAGAGATAGTATAAAGCATACCTGTCATTATAACATTTTCCCATGAACCAGTATATGGAAATTCATGTATTCCCCATCTTCTTACACCGTATATACAGTGGTGTGAAAAAATATTTGCACTCTTTCTGATTTCTTAATCTTTTGGACATTTGTGACACTTAAATGTTTCAGATCGCAAAACAAATTTAAATATTAGACATATATAACACAAGTAAACACAAAATTCAGTTTTTAAATTAAGGTCTTTATTATTAAGGGAAAAAGTAATCAAACCTACAGGGCCCTGAGAGAAAAAGTATTTGCCCCCTAAACCTAATGACTATTTGGGCCACCCTTAGCAGCAGCAACTGCAATCAAGCCACTTTATTAAGGTCATGCCACAGCATCTCAATCTACTTAAAGAGAACCTGTCACATAGTTTTGGCCCCCTTGGCTGAAGACAGAACAAGGTAGTGTCAGGTATGCTGTTTCCAGCACTGTGTCCCTTATTCTGTAAGATGCTGTAGTTTTCGTGTATTTAATGCTCAAAACTGCAGTTTTCAGCCAGAAGAGTCATTCGAAGAGTCCTTCAGAGTGTCAGTATTTTTTTCAAACCATGCCCACCTGAGGCTAGCCCCGCTCAAATGATAAACCTATTACTTTGAATAGGTAGAAACATGTGAATAACTCTCAGTGGGCGGAGCTAGCCTTTGGTGGGTAGAGCTAACACCTACTCATGAATACGATTTGAGGGGTAAATACTCTAAAACTGCTGCATCTTACAGAATAAGGGGCACAGTGCTGGAAACAGCAGGCCTTACACTAGCTTGTGCTGTCCTCAGCAAGGAGGGCATAACCTATGTGACATGTTCCCTTTAAGGTCAGGACTTTGACATGGCCACTCCAAAGTCTTCATTTTGTTTTCTTAAAGGGGATGTATCGCTTCCTTACTTCGGCTGATTCACACTTCTCTTAGCTTCCCAGCTCTGTGAATGCAGGGGCGTTTCTTCCCCTCCCAGCTGGATGACATCATCCTCCCTTCACTGCTGGCCTGAGACTCCTCCCCCTCCCCTCTGAGTCCACATATCACTGTGTCTCTCCCTATCAGTCTTATTTTATAAGAGCTGTATACATACCACAGGCTGCATTCAATCTAATCTGAGCACTGATCTCTCACAGCTGGAGATGTATTACAGCTTTCTAAGAACGGCACAGATCTGCGTGTATGCAGGAGAGTTAGGCACAGGGTCAAAACTGTCATGTTTTCTCATTGTACAATCTGCTGCAGTCTGTTTCTGCTAGGTGTGGAAACAGAAAATGCTACGGACACACAGCTCCTTGAATCGACCCAGGGGCTGTACAGAATGTAAATGAGCTCTCAGCTAGTGAATTGCAAGGAGGAGGGATCAGGAGGGATTAGACCCACACTGGATATCAGTGTATATAAAAACACAAGATAAGGGACACTGTGAGAACAAGGCAGCTTTGCTAATGACATCCAATTGCAAAGTTGCTTGTTTTCACTGTCCCCTTATTCTGAAGACCATTTAATGAAACGATAACACCCCTTTAAGCCATTCAGAGGTGGACTTGCTGGTGTGTTTTGGATCATTATCCTGCTGCATAACCCAAGTGCGCTTCAGCTTAAGGTCACAAACAGATGGCCTGATATTCTCCTTCAGGATTTGTTGGTAGACAGCCGTATTCATACTTCTATTTATCACAGCAAGTCTTCCAGATCCTGAAGCAGCAAAGATGCCCCAGACCATCACACTACCATGTTTTACTGTTGGTATGATGTTTTTATTTTTCTGAAATTCTGCGTTGCTTATATGCCAGATGTAATGGGGCTTATTCTTTCCAAAAAGTTCAACTTTTGTTTCGTCAGTCCACAGAATCTTTTCTCAAAAGTCTTGGAGATCATCAAGATGTTTTCTGGCAAAACTGTGACGAGCCTTTTTGTTCTTTTTGCTCAGCAGTGGTTTTTGTCTTGGAGCTCTGCCATGCAGGTCATTTCTGCAAATTCTCTTTCTTATGGTGGAGTCATGAACACTGACATGTGACACTGATACATGAGGCCTGCAATTCTTTGGATGTTGTTGGGGTGTTTTGTGACCTCTTGGATGAGTCGTTGCTGTGCTCTTAGAGTAATTTTGGGCAGACAGCCACTGCTTGGAGGTTCACCACAGTTCAATGTTTTCTCCATTTGTGGAAAATGGATCTTACTGTGGTTCTCTTGAGTCCCAAAGCTTTAGAGATGGCTTCATAACCTTTTCCAAACTGATAGATCTCAATTACTTTGTTTCTCATTTGTTCCTGAATCTCTTTAGATCTCCCTATGATGTCTAGCTTCTAAGGATCTTTCGGTCTACTTCCCTTTGTCAGGCAGGTCCTATTTAAGTGCTTCCATGATTGAGAACAGGTGTGGCAGTAATCAGGCCTGGCTGAGGCTTAGGAAATTGAACTCAGCCTGCCAAAGATGTGAGAAAACACAGCTACCTTATGTTTTTTTTTTTGTGGGGGTTGGTTAGGCAAATACTTTTTCACTCAATGATAAAGACCTTCATTTAAAAACTGCAGTTTGTGTTTATTTGTGTTATGTTTGTCTAATATTGAAATTTGTTTGGTGATCTGAAACATTTAAGTGTGACAAACGATCAAAAGATTAAGAAATCAGGAAAGGGGCAAATACTTTCTCAGACCACTGTACCTCTGCTCCTTTGTCAACAGGCTCCCTAAAATTCAGAAGCTTTTTCTGTTAGTTTAAAGCTTGTCTACAACAAAGCTATGAGTGAAGACACAAGAAAGAGGAAAAAGAGGGGCGAAGCTGCAGCACTATCTCTCCATCAGTATCTATGAGACTCATGATGTGAGAAGCAAGAAGGGGGGTTCATGCAACACTTAGTCCACATTTGGTACAATATTTCTGACTTTAAATCTGTTGCAATTATTCAGCACAATTTACATTTTACATGTGAATATTGCTGCAAATCGTGCTTTGAATTTACCATGGATTTCATTCTTATACATTTAAGGGGTAAAATGTGGTAAAAAAAAAATCTGTAGTATTTCTGCACTACAATGTCCATGCTATCCGTTTGAAAATTCACAGCATGATTGTTTTTCAGCATACAATTTTTCAGCTAACATGCAGAGTGAGTTTTCATAATCAGTTCCACATTGCATTGTATGGTTACCTGCTGCAAATCTGCCACATCTAAGCATTTGAGAAGGGAAAAAGAACAACAATAAGGGAGGGAGCTGAGGGATAACTAAAGGCTCATTGGCCCTGGTGCACAACTTCAGCTTCCATACCTGGAAAACTGCTCTTCATGGGCATGGACGACTACTTTTTAACAACTGGTTCCCTATTTGGCATGATGGATTGGTCGATTTGTGTAAGGGCTTTTTTCAGGATAGGTTGGTGTTTTAATTGGTAGAATTTTGGGATGCATAAGAATTTTTGACTTATTATTCCCAATTTGTGAGGCTGGATGAACAAACAAATGTACAACTGGAATGGTTATTGATTTACTATTATTAGTCACTACTGATTGTAGCAACTAGGGGGTTAAACAGGTGGGACCCAAGCTATTTTTGATCCCAATCATTGCATCAAGAGCCGGGCTGTACATTACTATGGATAGTGGAGGCACAGTTTCTGAGCAAGCACCACTGGCAGTGAAGGGTTTAATGTAAGCTTCCTCAGTACAAGCATTCCAGGAATAGAGCACTGGAAGGGTTAACACTACATAAGTTGGGTCTTATGGTTACTCACTATCCAGACCCCAGCATTGTCCATTGAATGCAGATAGGAACAACTGCACAGTGCTATCTATGATTAAGCAGAGCAACTAAACAATGCTCTGCCCAATCACTTAAGTGATAAACCTGTGGCAAGGGAGGACTTGTGGCCCCTTTAGCATAGAGTGCATCCAACAACACCACTCCTGTCCATCTATCTTAATGGTGGTCAATGGGCAGACTGCAAGGCTTGTATATCTTGAACTGTCCTCTCATCTCTCCTTCAACTCTCTTCTTGAACTATTGCAATCTGGTTTCCGACCCCACCACTCTATCGAAACCGCTTTAACCAAAGTCACTAATGACCTAGTAACTGCTAAAGCCTCACACCAATACTCTGTCCTTCTCTTCTTAAACTTGTCCTCTGGTTTTGACACTGTTGGCCATTTTCTCCTGCAACAAATTCTCTCATGCCTCAGCATCATGGACCTGGCCGTTTCCTGGATCTCCTCATACCTCACTGATCGAACATTCAGCATCTCTAACTCTCACACCACCTCCTCATCTCGCCCTCTCTCTGTTGGTGTCCCCCAGGTATCAGTCCTGGGCCAACTACTCTTCTCTATCTACACTCTTGGCCTAGGTTAGCTCATAGCATCACATGGCTTTCACATACTTGTCAACCCTCCCGGAACATCCGGGAGGCTCCCGAAAAATATAGAGAGCTACCACACTCCTGTGAATGCAGCTGCTAAACATGTTTATCCCATCAAGGAGTTTAGCCCCGCCCCAAGTCAGGAGAGCAGCAGCCACAGAAGAAGAGGAGAAGAAACACTCAGCAAGTAACAGAAGAGGCAGAGCAGCGGTGTCAGGTGCAGGGTGCTGCTCTCCTCTGCCATCTTGTTGTTTGTACACCATAGATATCTGGACTGTGCAGGGCTTTCCACAGCAGGTCTGCACAGAGTTGGCCTCATCTACAGTAAGAAACACAGAAGTTCTGGCAGGTATGGAGAAAATGCTTGCACTGAGGAGCTGCTGTATGGGGCAGGGGAGAGAGGTGCTGACATTGGATTCATGTGTAGTTTAAACATGCTTGTATGCAGCAGGATTGTTTTAGGCTAGTTCTATTCACCATAGGCACCTGGAAAACTACATACATATACAGGAAACATATTCATAGACATCCTACAGAGTCCAAAAGAGTGTTCCTTTGCCCTGTATTTGTTGGTGTATGTTGGGCTTGCCTTCTCTTTACTGTGTCGAATAGCAGAGCAGACTGCGCTAGTATGTGTGAAAAGTGACCAAAAGGAAAGTAAAACCAACAAAAAATAACACAATTGGTGAGGAGGTCTTAGTTGCCCTCTTGAGGGAAGCTGATTGAAGTGGCGTTCCCCACTGTTCCTGGATGCTGGATAGGGTATCCAATGTACAGGAAACCTGGGTGACACCACATCCCGCAATCAGCTTTTCTCTAGGGCTGGTAGACAGCTGTGAAAAGGGGGCGTGGCTTTTGTGCAAGAGGGATGTGTCATGTAAAATTTTTGACATGGTTTATGCAAACCCCTGGGGCAAGCGCTCATCGTGCGCTTCAACTCCAGGTCTCCCTGATGGCCACTTCAAAAAGTTGGCAAGTATGGACTTTCAGTACAACTTGTATGCTGATGACACCCAACACTACATCTCCGGCCCAGTTGATAGCTCTTTGCTCTCCTAGATCCCTGACTGTCTATCATCCATATTCTTCTCCTCCCATCTCCTACAACTAAATATGGAGAAAAGGGACTTCATCATCTTTCCACTGTCCCACTCTATCCCTCCACCTGATCTCTCTATCACAGTCAACGGCTGTACACTCTCACAGGTCTCGCAAATCCGCTGCCTTTGGATAACCTTTGACTCCTCTCTGTCTTTCAAACCCCACATGCAAGTCCTTACCTGCCGCCTCCACCTGAAAATATCTCTCAAATCTGCTCATTCCTTAATTTTGATACTACAAAAATGCTAGTCCATGCCCTTGCTATCTCTCCCCTAGACTACTGCAACACCCTTCTCTGTGGCCTTTTATCCAGCATTCTTGCTCCCCTATAAACCATCCACAACTCTGCTGCCCGTCTGATCCACCTATCACCTCGCTACTCCTTTGCCTTTCCCCTCTGCCAATCCCTGAACTGGCTACCCACTGCCCAATTCAGTTCAATTTACTAACCATGACCTACAAAGCTCTTTATAACCTCTCTCCTCCATATATCTCTGCCTTAATCTCCAGATATCTCCCTTCACACAATCTCCGCTCCTCACAGGACCTTCTTCCCTGCTCTCCTCGTTAGCTCCTCACATAACCATCTCCAAGACTTCTCTCGTGCTTCCCTCATGCTCTGAAACTTACTGTCCCAGCACATCAGACCTTCCTCCACTTTCTCTAGTCTCAAAAGCAACCTGAAAACCCATCTCTCCAGGATTGCCTATAACTTACAATAACCCCACTACCAGTACACTGCCCCACAAACATGTCTGCCCCTCACCTCCTGTCTTTTTCCCCCTTCCTTGTAAATTGTAAGCCTGTAAGCCTTCGTGGGCAGCGTCCTCTATCCCTCTGTATCAGTTGTTAGTCATTTAGCGTTGCGATTGTACATGCTTTAAGAATATTTAATCTTAATCTAATTCATTAATGTGAGGAGGGGCTTGCAAAAAAAAGATGTGGCTGGTGAAGAGGGATGTATAATGTAAAATGGGCTTGCAGTCCTTATCTTTATGATAGTTAATTATTTAAGATATTACACCGCAGGCATCTACAAGTAGGGAACCTCCAAGTAGTGGTCCATAGCTGTAAATAGCAGCTGCTCAAGGGAAGGGCTCCATGCGTCTTTAGTTATATCCCCACAGATCCCTCTCCGTGGAAAGTTATGGTACCGCCCAGCCCTTGCTTTGACCTGCAGCTTGAATACGTTATTTAGACAACTCTGCCGGCAATGACCTTGGCCTGTCTAACTACTAAATACATAACCTGTTTTGGTAACTAGTGTCAGTATAGTGTATTGTAAGCCATTGCTAATGGAAACTATTCTTAAAGTGGTTTTCTCACCATGATGTTTCCAAGAGTTACAGGCAGCTTCAGATTCACACTGCCTGGTCAGGATATAGGTTTTTATAA
>JAODAL010050838.1:0-27108 GCA_025379985.1 Phyllomedusa bahiana | reverse complement strand
TTGGCTTCAGTTTTTTTTTTTAACTCACCCACCGATCGCACTTTCACCACTTTATACACAGAATTCATTGAGTATTTATAAGATTCGCTGCATAGTTTCAGTGAAATAAATCTGACTATGTATTAGCCATGCACGGAGACTATGTCCCCGCGCATGCGCAATAAGAATTTTTTGCCGGAAGTGGGGCATACTCGTAAGAGCCGTAGTATTGCGGCACTTCGCCGTGCATGTGCATTTGCGACGCGGAGACGCCGTAACTTACATCACTCTTTAAAAAGGCTTCTTATGCTTATTTGGATATGCAGTTGACCCTTATTATATACATATAAAGTAGGTTGATATATATGTTGTGTATAGAGAAGATATGTAAAGGATAAGTGTTGTATTAATATATGGGGCTGATCTTATTTGTTGGAATTGATCATGTGACCATAGTGGGTGGGTATATAGGATGTGGTAATTGGTGGCTATGGTACGCCCCCTGATGAAGCAGAGGCGAAACGCGCGTTGGGGTACAGGGAAAGGCCGTTGCAGCTGACACTATCATGGGTAATGAAAATGATTTTTTGAAATGTTAGACATATAATGTTTCTGTTTCTGTAATACAGACTTATTTTCCAAGATCTGTGAATGGGATACTTGATTCCTTTATATTTATATATTCTTTTGTATGATGGTTATAATTAGCTTGTGATCCCAATTCCCTGCTATTTGGCTGTATTAGCTGTTGTTCCAGTTGTTGTCTTGTACTATTATTGATGGACATATTTTAGAAATGTTATGAATAAAATTTTATTTTTTACAATTTTGGGTATTCAGTCCTCTTGTTTTTTCTGTGTTGATTTATGCTATCATTGAGTGATATTGCCCCTTGAAAAATACTCTTACCAATGTCTTGTTTAGGAGTATTCTTTGTGTTAATAGAACGTAACTTTTCTAGAACAGTTTGATCAACACTAAACACTAGAGGAAATGCATTAAAAGAGCTGAGATAACATTCTGTGCCATTATATCAAGTTTATCTTTGCTACATCTGTAATGATAGCTGTGATTTCATGTATAGCCATTAAATTACAACTCTTTAATTTTTGGTAACAATACAGCTGGGTGCTAAAAATGTGGAAAAAACATGCTGGTTTGATGGCTTTCTATAGTTTTTACTTTACAATTAACCATATTTTATTACAATACAATCTTTAATGCCAACCTGAATTTTTTTCAGCTATCATTTCTACCCATTAGTTAGGGCATACACAATAAGCATAACAGTTAAAGTGTCTATGTAGTGTCATAAATATTTTGGTGAAATGTCAGTTTCACCAGTTGCCACAAGGGCGTTGTGCCAGGGGCTCACATGCCCACCTCACCACACCAAGGCTTGCTGAGTTCCTTAGCAGCATGTCAGTGCATTGTGCATATCCCTTCTCCTCTGTGTGTGAAGACTGGTGCCAAAGTAGAAGAGATGGGAAAAAAGGAGTCAGGATACCCATGCCAGGCTTTGTCAGGCAGCAGAGGTCGATGGTAAGTGTTCTTGGGCTAAGCCTATATACATCAGGTGCGTGTATGTGAGTAAGATAATGGGTTTGTTTGTCAGGGAAAGTTGTATCTGCTGTATGTGTATATAGTTTGTGAGACTCAGACACAGCAGCTATCTTTCCTATATCTTGTGCATGGTCTTTCTTTCTTTGTCTGTGAGATTATATTTGCAAGCATTTCCTGAGGCATAAATAAGCTCAAGGAAAGAGGACAAGGTTTCTGGTGCCACCTATTGAAAGTAATGTCCTGCAAAGCTACATCTAACCCAATTAAAAGTATTTAAACATGACTGGGGATTTAAGCCAAGACAGAAGCCATATCATTCAGATGTGTGTGATACTACTTCCAAAAGGTGGCACCAGAGACCTCGCTTTTGATATGGATATTAATTCTGTCATAAATTCTATTGTTTCATAGGTTTGCAGTTTTTTTCTAATGCTGTACTCTTCCGGAACTTCTGCCCCCATGATTATTTTTGTAGAAACTCAGACGTTGTCTCCTTGTAAGACACATTCTTCTTGTTATGAGCTTGCGAAGGGCATATCCTAAGCAAGTGTTAATTTTTAGGATAAATGGTTTGAGATGAACCCCAAAACCTATTCATTTTCTCTGTCATGTGCAGCAGAACCACTGGCCTTTAGATTCTCAAAATTTTATGTCAGCATACTAACCATACTAGCCAGGCTTAAGAATAATTTAAAAGTGTTTTTGTACTAAAGCGACCAATATCTTTTTTTCATAACAATACTCCCAACCCCCTCAAAGTTTATAAAAACTAGCCAAAATTTTAATTAAGGAAAAAGCTTACACATTTTGGAAATTTTCTTGTTCTTTTGACGAGCAGTGCACATACACCTTGATTAATCATAATTTGGAAAACCGCAAACAAAACGGGAAAAAATTTTAGTCTCGATATCACTCTCTTCCCCAGAGCCTATTTGCATGTTTTAAATGGAGCATTGTATGACTTATAAGTCTCCCAAGACTTTTAAGGTGCTTTTCTCAAGCAAAAACTGTAATTCCCCTAGACTATGAAAAGAAAATGTACCCGAAGATGGGACCTTTTTCACATGTAGGTTTTTCTGACTTGGTTTAAAAAATCCAAAAAATTTAAAATTTTCAAAGCTAAACAAAAATTGTATAGGGTGAAAAACAATTAAAAAATACTTTTTTTATTGATCACTTGAAATATGAAAATCCCAAAATACTGTAAACCCCCTACTTTCCTTTTAAAAAAAAAAAGGGGGGGGGAAAAACCCCAAAGGGATCCAACCCCCAAAACCCTCCCCCGTGAAAATACAGGGGAAAAATTTTCCGTTAGGAGGGGCCCGTCTAAAACCCTTTTAAACCCTATCTAAAAAAAAAAAAATAAACTACACTAATACTATGCAAAATTTTTAAAAAACAAACCCTAATTAGATAAAAAAGGGGGGATGTGTCTCCTGATATTCATAGGGGGGAGTTTGGGGAAATGCTTTGAGGGTTATTCCCCCCCCCCCCTCTTTTTTTCCATTAGGGACAGTAAAATCGACAGTAATTTGGGATTTTTTTTATATTTTTAAGTGATCATTAATAAAAGGTATGTTTTAATTGTTTACCCCTATCCCCAAATTTTTTTTTTGTCGTGGGTTTTCATTTGTGGGTTTTTTATTTTCCACTTTAGTATTTAGTCTGTTAAGTTTTCAAAGTCTTTTTTGGGGGCAGTATGCCTGTGGGGAGACAACACTTTCAATGATTGGAACTAAAGACCTTGCTCTCTTCCAATTTAGAAATTTTATTTGGGCTTTAAAAAAAAAAAAATTTTAGCGTCGAAAAACCCTTGGGGGGAAATCCGACATACGCATTGTAGTCAATGAAGTTCATCAGGTACTGTTGGTGTCCATTGCAAAACGGATCTGGTTCCACCTCTACAACTGAAAACTCTGATCAGTGGGAAACCCGGGCATATAAAATACAAGACATGGGACGGTTATGCCTCACCCCAACCTACACACAAGAAACAGCCCAGTAAATGAACTCAGTCTCATAATAAATTCGATGATTTTGAATTATTAAATATAAATGCCTATGACTCAGAAGTGAAACCTCTTGTATTTGTTCTATACACAGTCCTATGTGAAATCCTATCACTGCTTTTGATGAATAGCACAATGATCTTTTTATGTAATTTCTCTTCCCATTCTGAAGAGCTCAACAAAACATTTAAAATTGATGAGTTTAAGAACATTATAATAGAGGCAGCTGACACTCAAACCTCTGCTTCTTCTGTTCATCCATCTACTTATTCATCTAGACCGGTTGGTGCTGTGTGCATATTTATGGCGACATATATGAACGCAGGCGCATTGAAGTGAATAGTCAAGTCTCGTTTTCAGTGTATAATGTGCATGATGTATAAAAGTGGTTTTTGTGCATTCATAAATGGTATATAAAGTTTGACGCGCCTCGTCTATGTGTTAGGCACATTACGAAACTTAGGCGCATACGTAATGCGCCTAAAATGTATTAGGGTTATAGACAGGCTGGAAATAAGAGAAAAGTCTTTAGAATAGCATGTCAGTGAGTGATCCTGCTTGGCCAGCAATACCTGTTCTGTGCTGGTTCTTGCTGTATTTAGAATAGAGGGTGAGAGCAGCAAAAATACATTTCAAATTTAATGTAGTAGAAATCTAAAATATAAAAATCGGAACAACATAATCAATGGGTTTTTAATGTAAAATTTGTTTTAGATTCTATTAATTTTAAAAAACATTTTATAGGGGAATATTTTTATATTAATTTAAATGACATATTATTCATAATATATAAAATTTTATACAGTTTGCTAATTATAATAAATTACTTTTTATTAATGTACTGGTGTAAGTTGAGCAATATTGAACATTTTTTGTCCCTAATGGCAAATCTAGCTCCACTTCGTCTCCTCAGGCTAAGGCAGACAACATTGTCGGAGCTGTAATGTGCCTAGTTTTGCCAAACCACATTCATATATGTGTCTAATAATATGAATGTGGTACAACGCCTTCAGAACGCCCCTAAAACGCCCCCTCATGTTAGGTGCAATAGAAAGTGTCGAGTCTCAAGAACAATGCGCCTAACATATTCATTAGGGGCATGCGACATCGTAGCTCGATCACTTAGGCGCATTTTACACCAGGAAAAGGGTAAAAAAATCCTTTCATACATGTCTCCCTTAGTGTTTGTAATGGGCTGTGCTATGTGTTGTAGCTTCACAAACATTTTAATTATAATTATTAGTAGTAGTAACATAGTAAAATTAATAGTAGTAGTGGCACAGTATTAGTATTGTTTACATGCTTTCTTAGATACTTCAAAAACAAATACTTACTGTCCTCTTGAGGTATGAACCAGCAAAGTGATTAATGTAGAAGTGGCCGGACATATGCAGTTTAGAGCAAGCATTGCATATTTAAATTCTTCTTCACATACAACATGATCTAAAAGTAAGAAAAAAACAATGGCTCAAACAAAACAAATTTAGATTGCAACATTAAGCTTACAACAATAAATTGTCCACACTTAAAATAAAATTAAAAATTTTGACAATTATGCATCAGTGATTTTTTTACTTTTTAAAAACATTTAACTATTATTACAAATTTTTATTTTTTAAATATTTATCTAGCTTATTTACTGGGGAAATTAATTTTTATTATTAAAAAAAATTTTTTTGTGTTTTAGGAATTTTATTTTACTTGCATCCCGCTCAATTTAATCTGATAAAAATTATTATTATTATTTTTTTTTTTACTGTAGTTAATCATAATGTTATTAATATAACTAATGTTGAGCGATTATTATCGACAAAGTTGAATGGGCACAGTTTTAATGTTGATCAAAAATTTTTTAGATCATCGATAATTTAGGTTAAATTGTGCATCATCTATTAATATCGCGCCTTTTGGGCGCTTCCCATTTTGGCGGCCAGCAAATCATTTACAGAGTAGAGCAGGGTAAAATTTGGGGTGCGACGTCATGACGGGGGATGTGTATGGTTGCGATTGGCTGGAAAAATCACAGACCCGTTTTACAAGAAAGCCCTTCCTTTCTGTCAGTGCTCTCACGTCTCATACAGTAGGACGGCCCGCTCTCCCTGTGTCCAAACAGCCAGCAAATTATTCTATTTCTTCAAAAGAAAACCACTGTTAGCTGTGATCCTTACAATAATTAATCAGAGTTTTGAAGATTTTATTATTTTAGGTAAAAATTTTAAAGGACATCTCCCGCTTAAAGTCACTGGGAGGACGGGGGGGGGGGGGGGGCCCCCCCGGGGATAAAACACAGACAACTCTATAAAGAATACGGATTAGTTCCCCAAAGACTTAGTGTAGACATTGCACGCAATTTAGCTTTATATTAACATTTTCTTTTGAAAAATTCCTGAAATTGGCAGCCAAAATTATATTAGGATACACATCTTTTCTAGTAACTGCAGGTCTCTTTGTTATGCAAAAATCACTTTTTTTTTATCGTAACATTTCAATAGGGGTTCTTTTTCAATTTTGCCCATTCCACTTGTTTTACATATCCACCTTCGTTAAATTTGAATCCGCAATTTTGTAGTCGCCAGGTTATAGGGCCAAAAATACCTTTTATTTTCCGAATACATTTCGATACTGTTTTTTCACTTGGCGCACTACAGCTTTGTTCATTGAGGCACTTAAATTGAATACACAAATTGTGTAGTCACCACAGGGGAAAAGAAAGGTTCCAAAAATACCTTTATTTTTCCGAAAACATTTTGATACGTTTTTCACTTTTTGGGGGCAGGCCAGCTTTGTTGATAATCTACTTTGCTTTTAAATGTTAAGACACAATTTTGTAGTCACCACAGGTGAAATTAAACGTGCCAAAATACCTTTTATTACCCAAAAACATTTTTGATACGGTTTTTTTCACTTTGGGGCCCGGCAGCTTTTGTTGTAATCACTTTGCAGTTAAATTTGAATACGCAATTTTGTTGTACCACAGGTAATTGATAGTGCCAAAAAAAACCTTTTATTGTCCGAATACATTACAGATTTGTTTTTTTCACTTTGGCGCCTACAGCTTTGTTTATTGAGGCACCTTGCACTTAAATTTGAATACAGCAATTTTGTAGTCACCACAGGGGAATTTAGGGGCCAAAAAATACCTTTTATTTTCCAATCATTACAATACATGTTTTTTTTACTTTGGCGACTACAGCTTTGTTCATTGAGGCACCTTCACTTAAATGGAATACAGCAATTTTGTAGTCACCACAGTGAATTGAAAGGTGCCCAAAAATACCTTTTATTATCCCAAATACTTTCAAAACGTGTTTTTTCACTTTGGGGGCGGCCAATTTGTTATAATCACTTTTTCAGTAAATTTAATATAGCAATTTTGTAGTCACCACGGGGAATTGATAGGGGCCAAAAAATACCTTTTTTTTACCGAATACATTACAGATACTTTTTTTCCTTGGCGCACTACACTTTTGTTCATTGAGGGACCTTGCCTTTAAAAGTGAATACAGCAATTTTGTATCCCACAGGGGAAATTGATAGGCCAAAAAAAACCTTCTTATCCAATACATTACAGATACGGCTTTTTTCACTTTGGGGGCACTACAGCTTTGTTCATTGAGGCAACCTTAACATAAAAGTGAAAAACATTTTGTAGTCACCACAGGGAAATTGAAAGGGCCAAAATACCCTTTTATTATCCGAATACATTTCAGATACGTGTTTTTTCAATTTTGGGGCAGGCCACTTTGTTGATAGATCTACTTTTCAGTTAAATTGAATACAGCAATTTGTACACCACAGGGAAATTGATAGGGCCAAAAAAAATCTTTTATATCCAATACGTTACAGATTTGTTTTTTCACTTTGGGGGCACACACTTTTTTCATTTAGGCAACCTTGCATTAAAAGTGAATACAGCAATTTTTAGTCACCACAGTGAATTTTAAGGTGCCAAAATACCTTTTAAAATCCTAACATTCGACAGGTGTTTTTTTTTCACTTTATTCAGTCAAGCTTTTTTTGAAACTACTTTGGGAGTTAAATTTTAATCCCCAATTTTGTTTTGATTTAGGGGTTTGAGAATAGCTTGAAAATTTTTCCCTCTTTTTAAAAAGAGACTTTCCAAAAATCTTCCATACCACCAAATTTTTTTTATTTCTGAACATGAAGAAATTTAGATGGTAAGGAGCAAAAAGGGGTAGGACAGGGGGTAGAGGGATGAGAGAAGGTGCCCTTTCCCGGCTGGCGACAACACGCATGCCAGCGATGCAGTTGCAGGGCCGTCAGCCCGTCAACGCTGGGTCAGGGCCCCGGAATCTCATAACAACACATCGCCAATCTGTCCTTCAGTGGTTAATGCAACTTGCATCCAGCAGTCTTACCTCCTCGTCTCCCAGTCACGGCCACAAATGTCGTCATCAGCATCATCAGCATCCGTCCAACATGAAGCAGCTCAAATGTCAACTAGTGTTACCCACCACTGTGGATAATCCATTTTCTGAAGACCTTTTTGATGACAAAATGCGGTTGGGGTCAGAAGGCATGTTAAAAGATCAAGAGGTCAAAGAGGATGATTTTGTCTGCTCTGACGCCCAGTTATTGATGCCATCAGAGGAGTAGAAGGAAGCCGGTCAATCGGAAAAAATCCTGGGCGGTCGGCAACGCCTTGCAGTCCCTCTTGCTTGTAGCCCGCAGCTCCTGGATGCAGAATGTCAGGACGACGAAGTCACCTGTGTTGATGATGATGATGACGACATTGCGGATCCAACGTGGTCTTTTCAGCAGAATTTGCTTGCGAGCGCTTCATCACTGGACGAGTAGGAAGACGTTGGGGTAGTGTCAGTACGGGTTCCGCCTCAATAAGGGAGAGGGCGGTCGCAGAAGTCCGCTGATATGATTCCGCCAGCCACGGTCAGCGCAAACCCCGCTCCTTGCTTATCACCTTCAATAAGATCCAGGACCTCTCAAGTCTGAGCCTTCTTTGAGCAAGCCTCTGATTCACCCAGCGATGTCATATGCCGCCTTTGCCGTAAACGCATAAGTAGAGGCAAGAACCTTAGGTGGTTAACCACCACCAACATGTCTAGTCACATGCAGCGAATGCATGAGTTGAAATGGAGGCAACACTTGGCCAAAAAAGGCCAGACCGACGCTGGGCCTCCAACCACTGTCACACCCTCTGTCTCCGCCTCCTCCTCCTCCGCCACCACCAAGCGTTCCTCAGCTGCCCATGTCTCTCAGAGTCATGATCAGGGATCAGCCTCCGCTCAGCCTCCACCGTCGCCCGAGTACCACCAGCACCACCAGAGACCCATCCTACCCCTTCTCCTTCCGCCAGTTTGACGACCTGCACGCCGTACAGCGGCCAGTCTAGCAGCCAGCCTTCTGTCTTCCAGGTTTGGGAGCAGAAGAAACACTTTAACCCAAACCATCCCAAAGCCAAAAGCCTGAATGTCAGCATTGCCAGGCTTTTGGCCTTGGAAATGTTGCCTTTCCGTCTGGTGGACACAGATGGGTTCCGCCACGTCATGGCCCTTGCCTGCCCCCAATACCAGATGCCAAGCAGGCATTTCTTTGCCAGAAAAGCCGTCCCTGCCCTGGCCAGCCACGTGTCATCTAAAATTTCAAGCGCGTTGTCTGCATCTGTGTCCGGAAAAGTCCATCTAACCACCGACACATGGACTAGTAAGCACGGCCAAGGCCGCTATATCTCTGTGACAGCTCACTGGGTGAGCTGGGTGGATGTCTCTGGGGGCTCTCAGGCTTGGCGCACGCACTTCAAAACCCAGGATGGTGCAGGGTCTTTCCCCAAGTCCTCTGGTGGCATCATGTGCCCAGAGAAACCAGGCCGTGTTGAAATTAATCTGTCTTGGAGACCGTCCACACACAGCTCAGGAGCTGTGGACGGCTCTCCGCAACGAGACCGAGTGCTGGCTGGGTGCCAAGAACCTTGTGCCAGGCAAGGTGGTGTTCAATAACGGGCGAAATCTGCTGGCCGCCCTTAAGAAATTTCTAAAGAGCTACCCGGGTCTGGACTGCCTGCTGAGGAAGGCTCGAAGTCTAAGTTCGCACTTCCGCCCTTCGCACCCTGCTTCGTCCCGCCTGGCTGTATTGCAGCGTCAGGTCGGCCTCCCCGTCAACAGTCTCATTTTTAACGTGGCAACACGGTGGAATTCCACCCTCCACATGCTCCAGCGATTGTGGCAGCAGCGCAATGCCATTACGCAGTACGAAGTGACACATGGCCTGACAAGCAGCGGTGCGGACCTCGGGGTGTTGAGCCACCAAGAGTGGAGACAGGTGAAAGAGCTCTGCACCATCCTTGCCAGTTTTGAAGAAGCCACCAAAATGGTCAGTGCGGACGATGCCCTTGTCAGCATGAGCATTGTGGTGATCTTAGTTCTGGAACGATCGTTGGACACTCTGAAACAACAGGTCCCGCCAGCGATGGAGGAGGAGACGGACACAGATGGGGACACGGAGCCTTTCTCTCCGCCGAATCCACAAGGCCCGACAGTTTCTAAATTTTATCGGTCTTCATTAGGCAGTGGTTCGGGGTCCAGGGCTAGTGCAAGGCAGCGCATCAGCTCTCAGGGTGCATCATCTCAGGCAAGTTAGGGCTGTGTTGAAGCTGTGCCGGAGGAAGCGAAGGAGGAGGAGGAGGAGGTATTCCTAGACACCGACGTTATCGACGTCCCTGCCTTGGAAAGAGGTTGGCGCGAATTTGAGGCGGAGGAGGAAGATGAGGAAGATCAGTTTGCTAGTGCTCCTCGACCCAGAGGCTTGGGAAATCAAGGCTCAATCTCTCACATGAGTGCTTGGATGCTCCATTTCCGCCAACATGATCCTCGCATTAAGGTCATCAAAATGAACAACAGTTACTGGGTGGCCACCCTCCTGGATCCCCGGTACAAAACAAAACTCAGCACTTTCCTTCCACCCACCCAAATAGAAAGTAAAATGCAGGAAATGGAGACCTTGCTGATTGATAAACTGCACACATCAGTAGCGTCTGATTCACCTTCCACAAATGTCACTGAGGAACAAAAACAGAGACTAGACAGCAGTGGAGTGCCAAGTGGGTGTTAGCGGCAGCAGCAGGCAAGGTGGCAAAGCCTAATGGGTGACCTCTGGCAATTTTTGTTTACCACCTCACCAACGATGAAAATGCAGGCACAAATCCAACACACAGAGACCTCTTAAGATCATGGTGCACGACTATCTGCCTCTCAACACCGATGTTTTTGTATGTGTTCCGGACCCAATAGACTTCTGGGTATCCAAAATGGACAATGGCCCAAGCCGCTGCCACGCCATAGAGGTGTTGTCCTGCCTAGGAGCCAGCGTCATATCTGAGCGGGACCTTCAGCACAGCTGGAGGAGTCTTACAGAAAAACGCATCCGGCTTTCCACAGATAATTTGGATCGTTTGACTTTCATCAAGATGAATTCAGGCATGGATCTCTGTTGATGTTGTGGCCCCAATTGGCCGAGGTCACCGATTAGTTGCCGGTCTACTTTACATTCATCTTAAAACAGAAATGGTCCTCTTGAAAACTTTTTTTTTAAATGATCATTTCTTACTACAATTTTTATTCTTTTTTCCCAACAGTTCATTTTGCTGGTTTTGCTGTGAGGAGACTGAAAAAGGGACAGCAAGGTTTCATGACAACACCTTTTATTCCATTTACTCACTTTATCTTTAGAAGTTTTTGCATTGTCAATGGTTTTTGAGGTCATGATTGCTGTGAGATACAGCTATAATCATGGTCCTTTGGATCAGAAATGTGGCTTCTAAGTGGCATTTCTCCATCACAATTTTTAATAGTGCGGAAAAGTCATATTATATTTTTTGGGTTCATGTTGCTGTGAGATACAGCAATAATCAGGGTCCTTTGGAACAAAATGTGCTTTTAAGTGGCATTTCCCCTCACAATTTGAATAGTGGCTGAGAAGTCATATTAAAATTTTTTGGGGTCATGTTGATGTGAGAAAACAGCAATAATCATGGTCCTTTGGAACAGAAATGTGGCTTCTAAGTGGCATTTCTCCCTCACCAATTTTAACAGTGGCTGAGAAGTCATTTTATAATTTTTTGGGGTCATGCTGCTTTGAAATCCCAGCAATACTACAGGTCCTATTCTAAAAAAAATTGTTTCTTACAGATTTTTGTTCTTCACAATTGTCAAAAGTGGCTAAAGGGGTCATGTTTTGAATTTTTGGGGCATTTTGCTGTGACATGCAGCTATACTACAGTCCTATTATAATAAAATGTTGTTTCTAAAAGACATTTGTTCTTCACAATTGTCCAAAGTGGCTCAAGGATGATGGTGCTGTCAGAAACAGGAATTAGGTAGGCACTGTTAATGGAACATATTGCAAATGACTTGTTTTTGCAAGATCTTTAACATAGCTATCAATCCCTGTATTGAGACAACCCATTTAATACAATTAAAAAAAAAGAAACAAAAAACATGGTGGATTCCATCCCATTTAAAAAAATGTGTTTTCTAGAATTAAACTACTAAAACACTTGCATGTACAAAATAGCTGGTAAAAATAATTTTCCCCTGAATTGTACAAAGGGGGTACAGGAAAACTTGACCAGATGTAGGTTATTCAGAGGACATGGAGTATGGAGCACGGACAGAGAACAAAGTACAGAGACAAATTTCCTCCACACGTTGAGTAAAATGAGAAAAAGAATGCCAAGAAAAAGGGCACCTGGGTGGAACAGGAGCGTTAACCACCAGTATTTCCAAGTGAAGCTCAATTGGTCTGCACTCATAACGGAGGGCAACGCTTCCCGGGCAGGGACAGTATATGTCCAGTGAAACTAAAATTGTGGTTGAAAGAATCCTTTTTCCCGGGACTTTTTAATCTGGGGGCATGCAGGTTTGGGGCTCATGCTGTGGCTCAGGACAGGGATAGTCTTTCTCCAGTGATACTTATATGGTGGTTGCATTTATTCATTTTCCGTCACTTTTTTATCCGGGGGTCATGCAGGTTTGGGGCTCATGCTGTGGCCCAGGACAGGTATAGTCAATTTCCAGTGAAACTAAAATGGTGGTTGAAAGACTCCTTTTTCCGGCACTTTTTAATCTGGGGTCATGCAGGTTTGGGGCTCATGCTGTGGCTCAGGACAGAGATAGTCTATGTCCAGTGAAACTTAAATGGTGGTTGAAAGACTTATTTTTCCGACACTTTTTAATCTGGGGGTCATGCAGGTTTGGGGTTCATGCTGTGGTCCAGGACAGGTATAGTCAATGTCCAGTGAAACTAAAATGGAGGTTGAAAGACTCCTTTTTCCGGCACTTTTTAATCTGGGGTCATGCAGGTTTGGGGGTCATGCTGTGGCTCAGGACACGGATAGTCTTTGTCCAGTGAAACTTAAATGAATTTTGAAAGACTTCTTTTTCCGACACTTTTTAATCTGGGGGTCATGCAGGTGTGGGGCTCATGCTGCATTCCAGGACAGGGATAGTCAATGTCCAGTTCAAGTAAAATGATGGTTCCAAAAAATACTGCCTTCTGGCACTTTTTAATTTGTGGGTGATGCAGGTTTAAGGTCATGCGTGGTACAAGACAGGGATGTGAATGGTCTGTGATTTTTTTCTGTGGGTTTTATAACCTAAGTGTGTTGCCTAAGATGTAGCACGTATCCATTTGACTGTTGTGGATTTTAATTCCAGCTTCTCCAGCCCTGTTTGGGTGTAAGAATGAAGGTGTTGTTGCTCTCCCATAGACTTTAATGGTCATCGGTGATCATCTATCATCGACCATCGAATATCTTGTCGATGATGGCCGACTATCGACCATCGACCGATGTCGATAGCCAACGTAATCGCTCAACACTAAATATAACTGAAAGGGAGATTCATCTGTGATCCCATCAGCATTCCACAGGGCAGTCAGCGGGTTTCCATGCCCCTTCTGAGATATGTGGAATGACTTTACATTATAATTTTGATTTAAAAAAAAAAGTATTTTTTTTCTGAGAGTCAGAGGATTAGTGCTGCTATGTGCTATGGCTGCACAAACATTTCAATTAAAAGTATTATATTTCAAATATTTATCTACACCTATTTTACTCTGGCTTTAAGCTTATTCTATTAAAACTTTTTGTGTTTTTTATATTTTTGTTATGCTTTGCGTGCATCTTGCAAAATTTAATCAGATACAAAATGGATGATCTTCTTTACTGTAGTCTATCATAAAGTTATTAATATAATTTAAAGTATGTTATTTAACTGGGTATTCTATGTTACCAGTTTGGCATGTTTAGGGCTTCTCCCCACGGCAAGGGTTATCATTGGGTTTTACAGATGGTTTTCGTATTTGAATACAGTCTGTAAACCAAATGTGAACCTTTTCCATTGATTTAAATAGAAAATCCTTGCAGCAGTCTGGATTTTGCATGGATTTTCCACCAGTCGATTTTTGACAACGCCAGTGTTCCTCAAAACCTAGAACATGTTCATTCTTCTGCCTGGTTTTTTAAGCAGAACATGAATATGTGGGTGTGAAGGGGGATGGGTTGAATCCGCAAATGATGGATAAAAGGCGTCCCAAAAAAGATGACATACCGGTCAGAAAATCTGACCAGTATTTTGTCTTTGCTGTGTGAACTCAACCTTAAAGAGAAAAACATGTAATTTTTAATTAGCAACTACCTGACATTTTAAGATATAATCAAGAACTTGTATGATTTTGCCCTTTTGCTTGTAGAACTTTAAATAAGATTTAAAACCAAATATAATTTTCCAGGATGTGATTGGATATGATAGAATGTGAATCGCTTACAATAATACAAAGTATGATATTTTATTGTTTGCTTTTTAACAGCCGATAGACTTTAGATATGTATAGTTTTACTTATTTGCAGTTACGCAAAAAGCACATCATATTTCTATTTTAAGGTGTGTATAATTCAATTATTCGCATTTCTATGTAGAGCTTAGTGATATGGCTGCACATATGTGCACTGAAACATATTGAATTATTATCAAATGCCCCAAAAACATAATTAGTTTTATATTTTAATGAAAATTGTGCATGAAATGATCCATAGGAATGAACCAGCATATTTGCATATAGAATGTGTCTAGCATTTATCAAGAGTGCGTTCTAATTTATTTTCCCATCCATTACAGTGGGTCCCGGCCTTCACTTACTACATTTGGTTTCTGTTAATTATTGTTTGCTATAATTCATTTAGATTAACTGAGCTGAATACACTGGATGGCAAATAGTGACATTTTATATCTTTTTGAGTAAAAATGACCTTTGTAGGCAACTAAAGTCTCACGTTCTAATATCTATGTTAGTTAACTTTGTGCCTACTGAGCTTTTACACTTATACAATAGCTAATGGTCAGATTCAATACATTAGTAGTAATATGTATACTAAAATTATGAGGCTTACACTTTGGGCCACATGTATGAAAACTGTCTAGGTTGAAAATTCACTTTGTTGCCCATAGCAACCAATCAGAGCGCCCCTTTCATTTCATATAGTGCCCCTTTAATTGGTTGTTATGGGCAACAAAGTGAATTTTAGACCTAGACAGTTTTCATACATGTGACCCTGTGTGTGAAATGTTCACCTGTTATTTCCATCAAAAAACACCATTTTTCAACATGGAGTTAAGTTTATATTCTGGTTAGTGTTGCACCTGATTTTGCTGGAGATTGCAGGAGAATTAGGGTATGTTCACACAGCATCTTTGCAAGCCATATTTCGGGGCAGAATTATACTGCAATACTCTTAAAGTATGGTCTGCAAATACGGCAATTCATAGCTCTCTGAGAGTCATGATTACCTACCATTTTACCCAATGCGTATTGCGCATTGCACTTCTTCCCGGTGTTTATGTGCCAGGGAAAGTGAAAGTCAATGGGAGCCGGCACAAAATGTTTTAGAAGTACGTGCTGGCCAGGTCTATACCGGCACGCACAGCGCACCCTTAGATACCAAACTGGTAACCTGTCTTTCAGAAACAAAGAAGTGTATAATTCTTTGCCAGTCTGACAGGATAAAAGAAGTGTATCATTAATTGCCAATCAGACAGGAAAAATAAAGTGTATCAGAAAGGAAAAAGGAAATATTTCATTTGTCAGCTTGACAGGAAAGAGGAAATACAAGCAGTCCCCTGTTTATGAACGAGATAGGGACTGTAGGTTTGTTCTTAAGCTGAATCTGTATGTAAGTCGGAACAGGTACATTTATTAAATGTAACTCCAGCACAAACATTTTTTTTTCAGTTTCGGATAGTGCAGGGAAGGGTTTTTATATTTGTTTTACTGTCTGTGCCCCTGTTAAGAAGATTTCACCTCATTTTCACCTAAAGTGCTGCAATGGCATGCTGAAATTTCTCATTCCACAGCTACTATCTGCTGTGGAACATGGAACTACAAGTGCCAGCATGCCCTTAAGTCTCCCTTTGTAACTAGGGGACAGATGTAAGTCGGAACAGTGCAAATCGGGGACTGCATGTATATTATTTACTACATTATACACTACCTTGTTCCTGTCAGTCTGCTTATTGGCTGTACAATTTATGCACAAACTCTGGCAAAATGCATATCAAATCATTTCGAAGTGCAACATAAATTCTGTATAGCAAAGCTTCACTAAATTGAACCAATAAATATTAAGTTAAAATTTAGAATATTTACTTGGATAAACATTAAAGAGGTTGTCCCAGCTCGCAAAGTAGAGTCTCCAGCAAGCTCATAGTGAGTTTTGAACTATACACAGGGACTGAAGAGAAAGCTATAATGGAAAATAGGAATGAGTGTGCTAGCACGGCTTTCTCCCTGTACTCAGTGCATGGCTTATAAAGTCAACTGCAGGCCCTACTGAGTGAGAAGAAACAACTCCTTTAATGCCGTTGGTATCAGGGACAGAAACAGAGGGAGAGGGTCCCTGTGCAGCAACAATTAAGGGCCGTTTACATGGCAGTGGACAAATACCGGCCGGTTTGCCGGCCGGTATTTCTCCGGTTTTGCGGCCGTCCCCACGGCGCAAAGGGGGGGGGGGGCGGCTTTTCACTGCGATGAGCGGAAAACATCCCTCCCCCCTCCCATTGAGATGCACATGTTCCGTCCGGAAATCAGACGGAAGATTGTGCATGTCCAATGTAGTGTCGCCGGTCCGTCGGCAACAAAACCGCCGGGCGGAAAACCCGTGCAGTGGGGACTGCTGCACGGGGTTTTTCCATAGAGCACAAATTGTGCTCATTTTCGGCTGGTTTTTCAGGCAGTCTGAAAAACCGCAAACCGGATGAAAAACCGGCTGAAAACCCGTGCAGTGGGGACATGCCGTCACCATTAAACACACTATTATGGAAAGTCAAGGCAAAAAACACAATCTGTGTGAACCAAGTCTAACAAAAATCACCAGTAAATGTGAGTTATAAAACATATTACCTTAGGCCTTTGCATGTAATCTATATAGCAAGCTGCCTGCTTATCCACACCTTTTTAGTATGTAACTTTTTTATCATTATCCTCATTTTCTTTCAACAAACAGAAATAAAAGTTAAAAAAAGAATACTACCTGCAAATTTGACATGGAATTTATTCTCAGGTTTCAATATCTGAACATATAGAGGACAATTTGGAGCAAAGTCTTTGACGGCCCAGGCTCTTAATATTGTCTGATGATCCTAAATAACAAACACATATCAGTTCACTGCATTTATAGTCTGTGCATTATAGTCAGTTTTAAATGTATATAGTGCATCTATACTGTATCTATGAAGGATATAGAACGAGACTGGAGCCGGGGGCGGAGCCTGTAGCGGGAGGCCCTGCATGACCCGGAACCCCCGGCGTGGCACAGCACGGCGACGTGATGTGTGGGGGAAGTGGGTATAAGTACCACGCCCCGCACACCACAGGAGCAGACACACAGTCAGTGGAAGAAAGTCCTACCCGCCCTCCTGGTAGTGTCGAGGCAGTGGTGGGAGGGTTCAGTTTTGGTCAGCTATTTGGTTGGTGGGATTCGTTTTTTTCCCCATTGGTCGTTGTCGCAGCGTCTGTGGTGGGTTGGGGCCCTGGGAGTAGGTAAAAAAATTGGTGGGGAAGTCAGAATCGAGTATGGCTCCCACGTTTATGCACCCGTCGGGATGGTCTGGCGATGGTGGGGCTCTACAGTGCTGGGTCCTTGTGAGCAGGTGAAGTTGTGATAGCTGCCTGAGGCGGCTTATGATGCCCTTCAGTCAGAGGTGACGGCTGAGGGTAATGTATCGAAGAGATAGTCAATTGGTTAGCCAGACCTGAGGGTGGCTCCTAGGGCCTCTGTCCGATTGGTTCTCTTTTTGTTTGTTTATGTGTTTTTCACTTGTTGGGGTGTTTTTTTAAAGTTGTTCCTTCATATTTGGAACTAAGTTGGTTTACAGAGGTAAGATTAACAGATGGTTATTGTTGTTTTGTATACATGTTAATAAAACGGCTGCTTTGGCCAATTCATCCAACCCGTCTCAGAGTTTTTATTGTGAAAGGAGGGGATTTTGGCGTAGGGGTAGGTTGGGTAGTTGGTCATGGCGGGAGCAGAAGTAGGGGTTGCTCAGGGTCATGTAAAACATGTTCTTATGAAACTGGAGTTAGCCCAACCTATTAAATGTACCTTAAGTTTGATAAGTAGTTACAGTGTTAAGTTGTGGTAAAGACTTTCGATAATCTAGTCACCTGACCAAGGGACATAATAAAATTACCTGCCCTAAACTAATAATGTATGACAATAATATAACGTGATGAATAAACATGCTGTGAATAAAGCAATAATACTTACAGCTGCTGTCCTATCTACTTCACATCGGCTGCTCAGAATAAAACATGCCTCTGCATCATCCATCCTGAAAAGAAACAAGCGGGTGTGATCGGCTATACATGTCCCAATTGTTCTGTCATTGTTGTTTTAAAAACATAAAGATATCAATTTTCCCCTTTTTACAATTAGTTTACTTGATACATTATTATCCTCTCAGACAGCAATGCTCTAAGTCATAACCTTAATATACTTTGTCTTTGAATCCGTTTTGCTTTTAAAAAATTTCCTCAAAGTCCGGGCCCTGAAACTAAGTCCACAGACAGAATTTCTAATGGCCCTCAAACCAGACCACAAAGAGGCAGGGCATGTGTAAATCCTACCTCAAAAAGGCATTTCCTGTATTTCCAGGGATGTTTCCGGCCAATCAAACGACCAGTGGTCGTTTTTCACATTTAGCCGTTATGGAATAATTATCAGAAGAATATTTAAGAAAACTCTTCTACTCTTTTCAATTTAGTTTTTTTTTTCTTTTAAAAGGTCTTTAAAGATCTTTGTTCTCTTTTTTTTCATCATGCCCCCAATGCCCCCACTGCTGGGTTGTGCTAGTTATCCCCCGGTTCCCGCGCAGTGGATTACCTCTTCCGTCCGCTTCCCTGCATCTTTGCTGTGTACAGCAACATCCCCCCCTATTAGGGTGCCAGCTTCTCTTGACCCCCTTTTCCCAAGGGTTTGTGTTTGTTGGTGTATATCTTTTTTCCGTTCCAGACCTTTTGTTGCCTTCTTGACCATGTTTCCCAACTGTGCCCTGACATTTTGCTGTTTGGGCACTTGCTCTGATACTGTACCACGCACACCTCAGCCACCACCGCAATCAAATGCACAGGGGTGGGCCCGGGAGTTTTGCCAACAAGAAAACCTGCCTTGCCAGTTTTGGGGTTTGGGGGTCCGGGGGTTTATTAGACTCCTTTCCCTGATGTGGCTTATACCAGCAATTGCGGTGGTACAGCGGATCCACTACTTCTGTAACAAAATCAAGTATAACATTGGGCACCTTTTCTTTATCATCCTGTTTGTTTTTGTTTGTTTTATTTTTTTCAAGTTTATTAGCCTTTTGCCTTCAAATTTTAGGACCAACAAAGCCTTATGGCTCAACCAAAGTCTTTTTTATTGCTATACTTATCACTTTAGAATGGCATGGACTAACCATATATGAAATAACCAACAACCACAATGCAAATTAAAAGGGAAAAAAATCTTCATACAGTGAACCGTTGAAATAATGGCCTTTTTTGGCAAAAAATATCCCAATCACTGTCTTAAGTACATAGAACTTTACTTTTCAAAATTTCCCTTAATTTTAAATTTAGAGCATGACAATACGTTTGAGAAAAAAAATTACAAATGTCAAATGTTTTTTCTGTCTTTTTAAAAAAAAAATTGTTTTTACATTCAAATTTGACTAGGCTTGTTCCCCCTACCATTTTTCTTGTCTCTTTCAAGGGATTAGACATTTTTATAGCAAATAAAAAACAGTGTGCAGAGCTACTGTTATAAAAAGTAGCATAACACCAATTGGACCCATTAAAAGTCAATTTAAACCATGTGAAAACATCATCTTGAAAATGGCCCAAACATGGCTGTTATTTTCCCGTTATGAAGGGGGCCTTTTCATTGTGTGAAATGAGCTTTCTCCAAAATTATGGGGTTTATTTGGGTCATTTGAAAATAAGCAAAAAAAAAAACCCCCAAAGGTGTATAAAGCAGGTGACAGAAAACTCCATACAAAGGAGTATGTTTGTATTGCTTTATTGCTTTATGGGGTTTCCTTTTAAGCCACTTTTTTTTCCCCCGGCCCCAAGCTGTTTTGGGGGAAGAATGAAGGGGATCGGTGCTTTGGCCGTCTTCTCCCTTCATTTTTATGGGAGTTTCAAACTTAGCCAAATAACTGTACTTGTCTATATTCGGAACTCCATAGAAATGAATGGGGAGGATGGCCGTAAGGTAAAAGTCAAACCCGAAAAAGGACTGGGTTTTTGCGGGGCCCTTTAATATTTAAAATTTTTTTTAAAAAAAAAATTAATTTATAGAAGCCGTAATATTTTTTCATGAGACAACCCATATTAAAGTGAAATTTCCTCTATCTTGGTCTTCAGTATAAAATATCTCAATATAAAATACCATACAGAATTAAATATTCTTTTTTATATTTCTGTATCTGTGCCTACAGAAGAGAGTGTGGACCCACTGGATCGATAAGGTCTTAACTAGTTATCGTAGTCTAAAGGTATCCATACGTATTTGATTAAAAGTTAATAAAAACTGCCAATTTCAATAAGAACTATCATCTATCAGGTAAAATTTAACAACTAACGATGATTTTAGCTAACCCATGACAGACCATCATTGTCTGAAAAGCAGTTTGTTTTGAATTTTTGTTCTATCCTTGAGCAAAAAATGTATTTATTTATGAACATTCCCAAAAGGTTGATTGTCCTTTCCCAGTGGCCAGTTGAAATTATGTAGTAACCAATTTGGACTAAAAGGGGTATAGCAGATCGATTTTGTGCCAGACAATCATTTGTTCAGTTATTGGTCAACCTTTAACCTCCTTTATCTATGTTTCTAGTCACTTTAAGAGATTTTGATTTCTTTATCCTTAACCACTAAGGTTTAGACTTTCTCACAAGGAATCCCCATGCCACAACTACTAGAATTACATAATTAGTATAATGCTCGGCATTTAGAGAGCAAAATTGTTGGTGCCAGTGGAGGGGATAGTGCGATTCCAGGTAACCATAAATAGGAGGAATCCACAGCATTCAAGAAAGTGTTTTTCCAAAGCAAAACTGTATTAGAAAATCATTCCAAGTGATAATCAATATACAAGGATTTAAAATATTGGTACAGCTATGGTACATCAATAGAGATAGCAACTTGTGACTTTCATGCAATGTTTTGGTTACAGTGAACCTTATTCATGCATGTCACAAAAGGAGCGTAGTATGACTGGTATGAGAAGAGGACTGGTTTTTCTAGACTAAATAGAGATATAGTGAACATGGAAGCAGCAGAAGGCAATAGTAGACAATGAGGACCCAGAATCAAGCGTTCTATAGAGGAGAATTCTGTAGCTTGCAAGCGAGAGTAACATCCTACGCTTGCAAGCGAGAGTAAGAGCCTATGCTATTGTACCCTACAGGGTCAGCGACAGGTGTCTATTTGGAAACGCCCCTATGGGTAGTATATTGGGATGATTCTAAGGATATTCTACCTTGTAGGTAAAGCTTATTGCAGTGCTGGTTTATGAGAAACTTCCTTGGAGGCTGGACATCATCTAATGAGTTATCTCTTTCTTGCACAGTACCCTACCACCATATACTGCTATGTATTCCATTTTCTATCATGTCATACACAGTAAAGATTTTTATCACATATATGCTTTTCTGCCAAGTTTGAAAGGCAATATACCATACTGTGTTCTTTTTCATATACTTAATACAGTATGTTTTACCCTCTAGGTCCATAGTTATCCCCTACTTGTCCCCTGAGGTGATCAGTGAGTTTTTTGCTATAATGAGGCTGATTGAAACATGTTGGGATGGGACCAGAGGGTTTGTTAGGGTCTTGCATATACAGGGTGAGGTTCCAGACAGGGTCGCCCTTGTTGGGGCGATAACTCTGATATTTTCTAGGTTAGGATCCGTATAGCCTTTTGGTTAGGGCTTTTTGGTCCTGCATATCTATGATGACACCTAATTTTGTATTGGTTATGAGAGACATGCTAATGCACAAAACTACTTTATTGTAATTTAAAAGTTATGTTTTAAGATTTTTTCCCTTTTTTTTATCTTGAGAACTAGATATGTGCAACTAAAGATTATACGGCCAAATGGATATCGTTCAGCAGCCATAAAATGCACAACAACAAAAATACTCTAAGAAACCATCTAAAGGGCCATTACTTGATCAGAGGGTCTAAATGCAGTATAAGATACACATAATTATATTGTCACAAGGCACTATAAGACCACTACCTAATCAGGGGGTCCAAATACAGAAAATGAAAAGTAGCGTAGGTCTTTCCTTAGATAAGCCTGTTTAGGATATCTCCTCCTATAAAGCTACTATACAGAAGGGCAACCCCGCCGACAACTTCTATCTGGCTTACCTTGCCACTACTATGCCCTAAATATAATTTGTCTCAACAATCCTACCTAGTCTCATCAGGGGAGTTTATGTGTTGGAAAGTGATGTTAACTACGGAATGTAACTAGGCTATAACTAGGCTTATATAAAACATTGAATGAAATATTATTGTCCGATCCCGAAACTTACCTCCCGTTACCAAACGATCCAGGTAAAGATGTCCAACAGAAACTAAGACGGCTATTAGTTGAGGGCGTGTATATGGGAGCTATTACTCAGAAGTTAGCAGAAAAGCTGTTCGTACAGTCTCCCATTACTCCGATTCTGCACTCCCTCCCCAAAATACATAAGGAGGTTTTTCCACCACCGCTGCGAGTTATCGTAAGCGGTATTGGATCAGTCACTGAAATATTGGGTAATTGGATTGATACCCTTTTGCAGCCTCTCATAGTTACAATACCTGGATACATTTGTGATACAAAAAGTCTGGTGTCAGTTATGTTGAAATTCACATGGAAGAGCGGCTTCTCATGGTTATCATGTGACGTGGTGGTACTCTATCCCTCTATTCCACCTGATAGAGCAATCTCAGTATTGGAGGTTTTTCTGATAGAGCACAGCCGCTATGTAGATGCTATCAATGAATTTATTGTGATGAGCGTAGAGTTTTTGTTGAAAAACAATTATTTCTCTTTTGACGAAAAATTTTACCTCCAAAGAAGAGGCGCATCAATGGGTACCAAATGTTCCCCAGCACTCGCTAACATATACATGAGTGCATGGGAGGAGGAATTCTTGCTCTCCGGTGGTTGCCCCTTCTCCTCCCACATCAGGTGGTATGGGAGATACATAGACGACCTCCTCCTGGTGTGGGAGGGGGACGGGCTACCATCGGTGAATGCTTTTTTGGAATACATCTAACATAATGATTATAACCTAAAGTTTACATCACAATGGCATGAAAATACCATAGCTTTCTTAGATGTGTCACTCATGGGTACAGGAGATAATCAGATATTGGTGACTCCTTATAGAAAGAGTACTGCAAAACATTCAATTTTAAAAGCAGATTGACTACACCCTAGACATGTAATTAACAACATTCCATATTGTGAATTGATACGCCTAAAACGTAATTCCTCTACCAATGCAATATTTGAAGCGCAACAGAAAAAAAGCGATTAATAGATTGCGACAAAGAGGATACACAGAGAGATCCTTAAACAATGCAATAGAATAGGTTGCGAAAATATCAAGATGTGATTTATTAAAACAAAAACAAAAGGAAAGTACAAAGGAGATTAACAGTAAAAAGAAAAATATAGTTTTTAGTACAACATACAGCTCTGTAATAGGATGTAAATTATACAATGTGTCTTACTAGATGTGATATAGAAATATGTATCTTATGCCTCATTTATATACAGTGGTGGCAAAAAGTATTGGCACCCCTGCAATTCTGTCAGATAAGGGCTCAGTTTCTTCCTGAAAATTATTGCAATCACAAATTCTTTGGTATTAATATATTCATTTATTTTGCTTGCAATGAAAAAACACAAAACAGAATGAAACAAAAATCAAATCATTGATCATTTCACCCAAAACTTAAAAAATGGGCCGAACAAAAATATTGGCACCCTCAGCCTAATACTTGGTAGCACAACCTTTAGCCAAAATAACTGCGAACAACCCCTTCCGGTAACCATCAATGAGTTTCTTACAATGCTCTGCTGGAATTTTAGACCATTCTTCTTTGGCAAACTCCTCCAGGTCCCTGAGATTTGAAGGGTGCCTTCTCCAAACTACCATTTTGAGATCTCTCCACAAGTGTTCTATGAGATTCAGGTCTGGACTCATTGCTGGCCACTTTAGAAGTCTCCAGTGCTCAGTTCCCAGTTCCCAGACAACAACGTAATTGAAAAAGTTTAAGAAAAAGCTGTATTTTACCATGTATCAACATGGAACGTGTAGAAGAAGCCTGGGATCAGATTTTGGTCTGAGACATGCTTGAATCTGATGATGCCCAGAAGGATTATAGCAGTGTTGCAAGCCAAAGGTGGATTTACAAAATACTAAAAAAATAATAAAACAGCAAAACAGTAATATTGCAGTTACAGGAAAAGAATCTGCAGAACTGAGCGTATGCTGAATTGCTGCTAGTTAAAAAAATGGTAGTCTCACATTCAAAGTTTTAGTGGATGGTGAGATATGGAGCCTGAAAGTTGAAAGTTCAAAACACTGTTACACTTTTGCTTGTCAGTGTATATTAACTAGTGATGAGCGAATGTGTCAACTATCGTTATCGATTCGATAGTCGATATCGGCAATTATCATGACAATTTCCGATAGTCGATAACAAATTATCGCCGATGACCATTAAAGTCTATGGGAGAGGAACAACACCTTCATTCTTACACCCAAACAGGGCTGGAGAAGCTGGAATTAACATCCACAACAGTAAACTGGATACGTGCTACATCTTAGGCAAGACAATTAGGCAACAAGAGTCACAGGAAAAAAGTCACACACTATTCACTATCCCTGTCTTGTACCACAGCATGACCCTTAAACCTGCATGACCCACAAATTAAAAAGTGCCAGAAGGCAGTATTATTTGAACCATCATTTTACTTGAACTGGACATTGACTATCCCTCTCCTGGAACGCAGCATGACACATAAACCTGTTTGACCCACAGATTAAAAAGTGCCAGAAAAAGGAGTCTTTGAACCACCATTTTACTTTAACTGGACATTGACTATACCTGTCCTGGACCGCAGCATGACCCTTAAACCTGTCTGACCGATAGATTAAAAAGTGCCGGAAAAAGGAGTATTCGAACCACCATTTTAGTTGAACTGGACATTGACTATACCTGTCCTGGACCACAGCATGACCATTAAACCTGTCTGACCCACAGATTAAAAAGTGCCGGAAAAAGGAGTCTTTCAACCACTATTTTAGTTGAACTGGACATTGACTATACATGTCCTGTATCGCAGCATGACCCTTAAACTTGCATGACCTACAAATTAAAAAGTGCCAGAAGGCAGTAGTATTTGAACCATCATTTTACTTGAACTTGACATTGACTATCCCTGTCCTGGAATACAGCATGACCCTTAAACCTGTCTGACCCATAGATTAAAAAGTGACGGAAAAATGAGTATTTGAACCACCATTTTAGATGAACTGGACATTGACTATACCTGTCCTGGACCACAGTATGACCATTAAACCTGTCTGACCCACAGAGTAAAAAGTGCCGGAAAAAGAAGTCTTTCAATCACCATTTTAGTTGAACTTGACATTGTCTATACCTGTCCTGGATTCTACTGTCTAGTGGGTTGGAGGAACTTACTGATCAAGGCAGGCGAGGCTGTGAACGTGGATCACGCAGGTTCAGCTGGCAGGGCCCGTGTCACAGTAGGTCCGGTGAAAGCCCAGGCTGGTGTCCGTTATCCATTAACATGGCAAACATTCTCTTATGACACAGCAACGAAAACAGTCGTGCTGAAGCAGAGTGCGGGAAAATGTTTAGCTAAAACCTTCAGCCTTCCTCAGTACACAGTAAAGACCTGGGTAGCGTTTGAGACATTTCTGCCTCTACGAGAGAGCGCGCCCCTCCATATGAGTGTGGGCCACTTGAGCTTCAATTGGATATTCTGGTGGTTTACGCTAGTGTTGAGCGATTATTATCGACAAAGTTGAAATCGGCACAGTTTTTATGGTGATCGGATTTTTTAGATCATGCGATAATTTAGGTTAAAATCTGTGCATCATCTATTAAGATCGCGCCTTTTTCGGCGCTTCCTGTAATTTTTGGGGCCAGCAAATCAGATTACAGAATAGAGCAGGGTTTAGATGTGTTTGGGCTGACTGGGTGTGTATGGTTGCGATTGGCTGGAAAAATCACATGACCTCGTTTTACATAGAATCAGTTCAGCCTCAGTGTCTCTCAGCGTCTCAGAGCAGAAGAAGTGCACTCTGCTTGTGTCCAAAACAGCTCAGCGAAAATTATTATATTTCTTCACAGAGAAAACCTACCTATTTTTGCTGTGATCCTTACAACTTAGTAAGATTAGAGATTGGAAGATTTTATATAGTTAGGTAGAGAATTTTAAAGGAGCATCTACTGCTGTAAAGTCACAGGGGGGGAGTGGAGGGGGGGCCCCCTCGGGCGAACACAGACAAGCTCTATAAAGAATACTGGATAAAGTTCACCAAGACTTAGTGTAGACATTGTAATAGCTTTATTATTAACAGTTTTCTATTGAAATATTTCCTGGATATTGGGCAGCCTGAACTTATATTAGGATACACTTCTTTTCTAGGAACTGCAGGTCTCTTTGTTAGGTGCAAAACTCCACTTTTATTATCAGTATACATTTCAGATAGGTGTTCATTTTCAATTTTGCCCATTCCACCTTTGTTGATATATCCACCTTGTACTTAAATTAGAATCCGGCAAGTCAGCACAGGTTGATAGGTGCCAAATACCTTGTAATATATGAATACATTTCAGATACGTGTTTTTTTACTTTGGCGCACTACAGCTTTGTTCATTTAGGACCTTGCACTTAAATGTGAAAAACTGCAATTTTTTAGTCACCATAGTGTTGACGTTTTTTAAAAATT